>ONZH01021788.1:0-60125 GCA_900303285.1 Rhinella marina
CTATAATATAGTGACCAGTATACACACAGCAGATAATATAATATAGTGACCAGTTACACAGCAGACCTATAATATAGTGACCAGTATAACAGCAGAGCTATAATATAGTACCATACACAGCAGAATAATATAGTTGACCAGTATACAGCAGCAGAGCTATATATAGTGACCAGTATACCAGCGACCTATAATATAGTGCCAGTATAAGCAGAGCATAATATATAGTGGACCAGTATACACAGCAGACTATATATAGTGACCAGTATACACAGCAGACCTAACAGCAGACCTATAACCAGTATAAGAGCAGGCTAAAATAGTGACCAGTATACACAGCAGACTATAATATAGTGACCAGTATACACAGCAGACCATAATATAGTACCAGTAGTGTGACCAGTATATCAGAGCAGAGCTATAATATAGTGGACCAGTATACACAGCAGACTATATATAGTGACCAGTATACACAGCGACTATAATATAGTGACCAGTATACACAGCAGACCTATAATATATGACCAGTATACAGCAGAGCCTATAATATAGTACCAGAACCAAAAGCCCAAAAGGGGAAAGGGCCTTAATAGGAACCATAACACAGCAGATCTCATATATAGTGACCAGTTACACAGCAGACCTATAATATGTGGACCAGTATACACCAGCAGCCTAAAGGAAGTAACAGCTATAATATAGTGACCAGTACACAAGCTAGATTCTTAAATATAAGTGACCAGTATACACAGCAGATCCTATATAGTGACCAGGTATACACCGCAGATCTATATAGGTGACCAGTATACAGCAGCAGATCTATAATATGTGACCAGTATAGCACAGCAGATCTAATAATATAGTGACGCAGTATACACAGCAGACCTATAATAATGTGGACGCAGTATACACAGCAGACCTATACATATAGTGACCAGTATACACAAGCCAGATCTATAATATAGTGACCAGTATACACCAGCAGATCTATAATATAAGTGACCAGTATACACAGCACACCATATAATATAGTGACCAGTATACACAGCAGACCTATAATATAGTGACCAGTATACACGCAGACCTATAATATAGTGACCAGTATACACAGCAGACCTAAATATAGTGACCAGTATACACAGCAGACCTATAATATAGTGACCAGTATACACACAGGCCAGTATACCTATAATATAGTGACCAGTATACACAGCAGACCTATAATATAGTGACCAGTATACACAGCAGATCTATAATATAGTGACCAGTATACACAGCATACTATAATATAGTGACCAGTATACACAGCAGACCTATAATATAGTGACCAGTATACACAGCAAGCTATAATATAGTGACCAGTATACACAGCATATCTATAATATAGTGACCAGTATACACAGCAGACCTATAATATAGTGACCAGTATACACAGCAGAGCTTATAATATAGTGACCAGTATACCACAGCAGATCTATAATATAGTGACCAGTATACACAGCAGATCTATAATATAGTGAACCAGTAATACACAGCAGATCTATAATATAGTGACCAGTATACACAGCAGACCTATAATATAGTGACCAGTATACTCAGCAGACCTATAATATAGTGACCAGTATACACAGCACAGTCTATAATATAGTGACCAGTATACACAGCAGATCTATAATATAGTGACCAGTATACACAGCAGATCCTATAATATAGTGACCAGTATACACAGCAGATCTATAATATAGTGACCAGTATACACAGCAGACCTATAACATAGTGACCAGTATACACAGCAGACCTATAATATAGTGACCAGTATACACAGCAGAGCAATAATATAGTGACCAGTATACACAGCAGATCTATAATATAGTGACCAGTATACACAGCAGATCTATAATATAGTGACCAGTATACACAGCAGATCTATAATATAGTGACCAGTATACACAGCAGATCTATAATATAGTGACCAGTATACACAGCAGACCTATAATATAGTGACCAGTATACACAGCAGACCTATAATATAGTGACCAGTATACACAGCAGATCTATAATATAGTGACCAGTATACACTGTATAATGTGTGATAGTTGGGGCGTCCTGTTACAGATTTTGGGGTCCAGCAGCTGTGGCCCTGGTGACCCTTGTCTGTGTCTTTTTACAGGGGGTTAGAGGAGGCGGCCTTCTCAGGGACCCCCATAGTGAATTGTGCTTCAATCAACGGAGAAACTCTGAAAGTGGAGGAGAAAATGACATGTCGAAATCTTCCGCCATGCCAGTGAGGTGAATGTGGCGTCAGGAACGACGTTCCAAATTATACATGGGTGGTAACCGGATAGGACGTGGGGCGACCTCTCCAGCTGAGGGATGGCTTAAGATGTGGCCAGCTATATGAAAGTTGCGCCAAACCTGCCGAAGGGGGCGCCAATGAGAATATTACCACTGTTTGGCGGTATTATTTGAGCACTACTTATTGTACACAATATTATTATAATGTACGGTGATGGCAGCACTATGGAGGACTATATTGCTTGGATAATATGTGGCGGTATCATTTATGCACCTTTCTGTATGATGATATCATTAGGCACTATATGACAAGGTTATTTGTGTACGATATGACAGCACACCAAGATTTCGGTAAGGGTGCCACCTATTAGATTGACCATCCAGGCCTATAAATAGAACCATTATATTTGTATTTTCATTCCAGGTGTTCCCTTTCTTAGTTTGGCTGTGACTAGAAGACGGCCATTACTACAAGCAACATGACCGAGATGCCGGAACCATCATATGTGAACCTGATATCTTATGATAGCCCTGAATAAATATGGATTCTAAGCAGTAATGACAATTGTGTCAATGGAGCTTCTGTCTTTTTATTAAACAAGACGTACTGCCTGGTAGGGTTGATCTTGCTGATTAAAATGATACCTGTTTTGTGGAAATCGGTTGTGGCATTCCCGAGGAAAAAGACTTGTATTGTTTATGCAAATGAGGGCTTCAGGGCACAGAGTGGTCAGGCCCCGCCCTTGGTACAGTAAAGCTCTCATTGGCAGAAAGAATGAAAGCCCTTCTTCTTGTGAACGCCACAACCGATTTTCACAAAATAAATCGCATTTTTATCAGCAGGATGAACCCTATCAGTTGGCATGCCTGATTTTATACAGTTATTTCTACTGAGAGGTGCCCTTTAACTCAAAATGCACTCATAGGGCAAACAAAAAGTCTGCTTGCAAGAAGAATTTACTATACAAAGGGTTGTTAGCTGTATGTAATCCACCAATGATGAGCTGATGCAAGTGTCTCACCCCTGGGAACACCATATAGCTGTAATACATGATGGAAATGTCATCCCCTGTAGCGCCACCACAGGAGAAAATAAGAATTACACAGTTCTCATTAAAGTCAATGAAAACAGTGGATATGCTGAGTCCTCCTCATAGGAAGGATTTAGAAGAAACCAGTCATTAAATGGTTAATTGTGGAACTGGTCACTTTACCTGTGGTCATCTAGTCAGAGCTGTTCTGTATTTATTTGCTTTTGGTTCATTTTATGGTTTCCATTTAATTCCCTGCTCCCCTCAGTCGCTGACATGTCCTTTGCACCCAGCGGCCGCCTGTTTACACAGATATCACTGGAGGCTTCTGACACTGAATCCGTGAGTTCCTCTGTAGGGTAAATGAACTGATCCCACAGTATTATCTGGGCATTGCTTGTCATATCTGGGCACTGATGGTCATATCTAGCCACAGCTAATTACTCTATATACGGGCACTGCTAGTCATCTCTGGACATTGATGGTTGGGAACTGTGGGTCATATATGGGTACTGCTGGTCATATCTGGGCACTACTGGTGTGATATCTGGACATGCAAACCTTATCTGGGCACCTCTGTTCATACCTGGGCATTCTTGTTTTGATATCTGAGCACTGCCCATTATATTGCACTGGTGGTCAATCTAGGCACTGCTAATTTTATCTGGGCACTGATGGTTACTCTATATACGGGCACTGCTAATCATTACTGGACATTGATGGTTGGGCACTGCTGATCATATCTGGGCACTACTGGTGTGACATGCAAATCCTATCTGGACACCTCTGTTCATACCTGGGCATCTTGGTGTGATATCTGAGCACTGCCCATTATATCAAGGCACTATTGCTGCCATATCATATTGCAGTTCATATCTGGGCACTGCCAGCGACTATTGGTAACATATCTGGGTAATTATCTGAGTCCTGGTACTTATACTGGTGCACAAGAGCTGTTGATACACTACTGGGCATTGCTAGTCCTTACTGGGCATGTTGGCCTTCAGCTTACTTCCCTCCAGTTGTCCAGGTCAGTAATGGCCACTTCTCTGTTTACTGTATTGCAACACAGATCATCCTTCCCATTTCTCTCACCACAGAAGGGAGGGCGGGGGTGGGCTGCTCCAAAACTGGTTTATAAGCTGGGGCCACTCATTGTGACCACACACAGAGGAGATGTGCAGGTCATGCTAAGGAGTGACCGTACCTAGGAGACCATCCGAAGCCATCATGTCCTTCCTGCTGCTGCTGCTCTACACCTCCATCGTACAGACTGCCGCAGGTCAGTGCCACCAGTGATGGCCCAGGTCCCTTGCCCAGAGAGGCATCTGAGGCCACCGCATTGTTATGGGGCATTTGAATGTGGTATCTATGACTGACACATTGTTACCTGGGCATCAGTGCCTGACATATTGTTATGGGGACATCTGCCTTTGGAACACTTATGGGGGAACCTGTTCCTGACAAGTTGCTACTGGGCATCTTTGGCTGGCACAGTTATAAGGGCATAAATACCACATTGGTATGAGGCGTTTGCATCTGCCACTTGTGGAGGCATCTGTGGTTGGCACATTGTTATAGGGGCAACTGTTGCTGTTCTTCCTGTAGGCATGTACTGGAACATGGGGCTTTGGTGGTAGATACATATGGGTATTCTGTAGCTGGCACATTGCTTTGGGGGCATCTATGGTTGGCACATTGCTATAGGAGCATCTGTGGTTGGTACATTGTTACGGGAAATCTATCGTTGGCACATTGTTATGGGTCATCTATGGTTGAAACAGTTATGGGGAATCTATGGTTGGCACATTGTTATGAGTAATTTGTGGTTTGCACATCTTTATGGGGCATCTATGGTTGGCCCATTGCTATAGGAGCATCTGTGGATGGTACATTGTTATGGGGGCATCTATGGTTGGCACATTGTTATGGGGTGTCCATGATTGGAACACTGTTATGGGTCATCTATGGCTTGCTCATTGTTATGGGTCATCAGTGGTCGGAACAGTTATGGGGCACATTGTTATGGGTAATCTATGGTTGGCACATTGTTAAGTAGCATCTATTGTAGACAAATTATTATGGGGCATCTATGGCTGGCACATTATAGGTCATGTATGGTTGGCACATGGGACATCAGTGGCTATCACAGATGGGGTAGTCCTTGGTTGGCACATTGTTATGGGGCATCTATGGCTGGCGCATTATAGGTCATGTATGGTTGGCACATGGTTATGGGGCATCAGTGGCTATCACAGATGGGGTAGTCCTTGGTTGGCACATTGTTATGGAACATCTAGTGTAGACAAATTGTTATGGGTCATCTATGGTTGGAGCATGTATGGTTGACACGTTGTTATGGGCATCTGTAGTTGGCACATGGTTATGGGGCATCAGTGGCTATCACAGATGGGGTAGTCCTTGGTTGGCACTTTGTACTGGGGCTTCTCTGGCCAGTTTTGTCCTATAAATGTTGCAGGGTAGGTACCACCACTTGTTCCTGCTTATCCTCGGCCTCCATCTCCACTTTTTGTTCCTCAGATGTGGACAATGTCCTTTGCTTCGCGGAAGTGAATGAGGAGACCGGGGAATGTGAGGACTATCTTGCGGAGGGCGTGTCAGATGTGGACTGCTGTCTGAACATTAAATATGCCTTCAAGCTTGATCAAGACTCTCCATGTCAGGCCTGCCGGTAAGAAACATCACTGTAAGAAACAGACAACATTTTAGCTCCACCCCATAGTCAGACATGAGACGTCAGAGCTCAGCTCCCACAATGCACTGCTCTCTGGTGACAGGAAACCTAAAATTCTGGATTTAGCGTATGAGAGCAGTAGGAGATGATGTTGAGGATGTGTTTTGGACTTCGGTTGATATTAGACACCAAAAACCAAAGGATCCTTGGTGACCCCAGGGTCTGACACAATAGTGGGGCCCACCTATGGTGTAGCTATATTCAGTGGGTAGAAAGCAGTAGTGCCTGGACCCTGGAGCCTGAAGGTGCCCAACAGCTCCTCTGTCAGATTTTGAGCAGGGCTGTGGAGTCGGAGTCGTGGAGTCGGAGTCGGTGTCCTTTGGTGGAGTCGGTATAAAATGGACCGACTCCGACTCCAACAATATATAATAAATTGGTACATTTAGTTCAATGCAGTATGTGCTGAATATTTTTTCATAAGAATTTGGGAAAATAATGAAATGTCCTACAAATGTCTGTTCTATTCCTGATCTAAGGATCTAGGCTTTCAGTTGAGAAGATTGTGTGCTGCCCTTTATGTAGATGCTCAGTAGTGAAGCTCCTCCGCTACAGATCAGAGAAAAAAGGCACTGGGAAGAAATGGCTGCACTCATCTCAGATCTGCTGGAGAAAACAGGATTAAAGGGGTTTTCTCACTAGTTACAAAGATTAGCTTTCATCATAAAGGGACAGTTAAAAGAAGACATTTTCTAAATACAGTGGTCAGTCATGAACTATAGACAGTTCAGCAGGTCTCTCACTGTACACAGGTTTCTATAGTAACTTGCAGACCAGAGCTCTCAATGATTACCTGCAGTAAGCAAAAGGTACAAGTGTTGTGAGGACTGAGAAGCATGGCTGTACCTGCAATTGTGTTAGAGATCACAATCTCCTGCTCTGTCAGAGTAAGTTAATCTATGCTAATAACTGCTGGAGACCCGCCCACAGCCTGAGGAGACAGATTGAGTGCAAACTGCCTGTCAGTCAGTAAATCAATCTGCTGAGAAAACCCCTTTAAGGCTACTTTCACACTAGCGTTTTTAAATTCCGGTATTGAGTTCCGTCAAAGGGGCTCAATACCGGAAAAAAACGCTTCAGTTTTGTCCCCATTCATTGTCAATGGGGACAAAACTGAACTGAAGACAACGGAATGCTCCTGAAAGCATTCCGTTCCGTCTTCAGACCGGAGAACAAACCGCAGCATGCTGCGGTTTGCTCTCCGGTCCAGGCATCCGCACCAAGACGGATCCGGAATGACCCCCAATGGAAGTCAATGGGGACGGATCCGTTTGGTGTGGACACACCAGTAATCCGGATCTGTCCTCCATTGATTTCCAATGGGGGGGCATTCCGGATCCGGCATACATACACACAGACTACATACAAACAAACATACAGACATACATACAAACATACAGACATACATACATACTCACATACTACCGGGACGCCGGCAGAACGTCTTCACGCGCCTCCTGCACGCTGCGATGACGTTTCCCCACTGCGCCCAGCAGAGGGCGCTGTGGGGAATCGTCATCACTGCGCGCAGGAGGCGCGTGAAGACGTTCTGCCGGCGTCCCGGGAGTATGTGAGTATGTATGTATGTCTGTATGTTTGTATGTATGTCTGTATGTTTGTTTGTATGTAGTCTGTGTGTTGTTTTAATGTGGTGTCATGTGTGGGGCCGGAGCGCTGCTCCGGCTCCACACATGTATAGCGTTAGCACGGATCCGTCGGCACCCTTTAGGTGCCGGATCCGTGCTAACGCTAGTGTGAAAGTAGCCTAAGACAAGTACTTCTTAGTATATCTAAACGTTCAATCTTTATGTTTTAGTTTGCTTTTCCTCTAATGTAAAACACCTAGGGCATTATGTATGAAAACTGTCTAGGTATAGAAGATTCTTTGTTGCCCATAGAAACCAATCAGAGCTCCCCTTTCATTTCATATAGTGCTCTGGAGAAATGAAAGGGGAGCTCTGATTGGTTGCTATGGGCAACAAAGAAAGTGTTAGACCTAGACAGTTCTCATACATCAGGCTCTTAGTGAGCTGTACCCAGAGAAGCCTGATACTGAAAGTTCAGAGTAAAGATATCTAGTAAAACATATATTACAGACTCTTTTTGTCATGACATATCTGTACTATTAATTTATGCAAAGTTTGTTTAAAGTTATCACTTAAACCTGCGCCATGTATAAGGGAGTCTGAGTCGGACTGGGAGTCGGAGTCGGAGTTAGGGGAAATTAAGGACTTGGAGTCGTGGCTTTGGCTTACCAACTGCACAGCCCTGATTTTGAGGACCAAACAATTCATTCATCTGGTGGGCCACCAGAAGAGTCAACCCTGTCCAATAACGATGTTCCTCCGGGACCACTTTGGACCACAGTATGGATTCTAAGGTGTTTCCGTGTCCATCTTTTCTCTCCAGCCTGCCCGAGTGGTCTCAATGGAGCGCTTGGTCCGGATGTACGGTCTCGTGTTTGGAAGGCGTTCAGGAGAGACGTAGGATCTGCATAGGACAAGGCGACTGTGAAGGAAATGAGATAGAAGTTCAGTCCTGTAGCCTTCAAGACTGCTGTCCTCGTGAGTACAATCGCACAGGGTTTTAGACAGACTGTTCCATTTATAACCGACTAAGCAAAATTCCCAGGAAGCAAAGCCAAAAATGTTTGGGTGTCCACCACCCGTCTTAGGAATCGGCATCTGACCTTTACTGGCAGTAGGTCGGGGGCTTCCAGCTTGTGTTCAATATTTGAGTTGTGATTTGTGCAAACAGCAGATCAATACAGAGCCAAGAGTCAAGGCTGGCACTCTATGGCAGCAGTACATGAGTATTACAAGTAATATGTCGGCACTGAAGGACATTAGTATGTGGGCATTATATGGCAGTAGTATGAGAGCACTGTAAAGCAGTATTATGTGGGTACTATATGGAAGTAGTATGTTGCCACTGTAAGGCAGTTGTTTGTGTGGACTATATGCAAGTATTATGCTGGCACTGTATGCAGAAGTATATGGATATTATATGGAAGTATTATATGAGCAATGTATAGCAGTAGTATATGAGTACTGTATGGAAATATTATATGAGCACTGTATAGCAGTAGTATATGAGTACTATATGCAAGTATTATGCTGGCACTGTATGACAGTAGTATATGAGTACTGTATGGAACTATTATATGAGCACTGTATAGCAGTAGTATATGAGTACTATATAGAAGTATTATGCTGGCACTGTATGCAGAAGTATATGGATATTATATGGAAGTATTATATGAGCAATGTATAGCAGTAGTATATGAGTACTATATAGAAGTATTATGCTGGCACTGTATGCAGAAGTATATGGATATTATATGGAAGTATTATATGAGCATTGTATAGCAGTAGTATGTAGGTACTCTATGGAAGTGTTATGTTACCACTCTATGGTAGTACTATGTTGGCACTGTCTGGTAGTATTGTATGGGTACTACATGGAGATATTATGTGGGCACTGTAAGGCAGTAGTATGTGAGCACTATATTGAAGTATTATATGGTAGCACATAACAGCACATGACCTTTTGGCGGTCAGTTTTTAGTGGCTGACCATCGTCTGACATGAGTCAAATCTGACCCCATTTCCTTCTGTCTGCACCAGGTTTATGTGACATCATCACCTGAGTCTAGCACAATGATGTCACCACTCTGATATTGTTCACCGTTTGTTGTTTCTCTGCAGAGGACGGAGAATGGTCTGAATGGTCCCCGTGGTCTGACTGCTCCGTCACATGCCAGGTCGGACAAAGGCAACGGACCAGAGAATGCAACAACCCTCCCCCACTATGTGGGGGCAGCTGCGTCGGCAAGAGCATAGAGACACAAGTCTGTGACACCCAGCAAGTCTGTCCGAGTAAGAGAAGCGACAGTTGTCAAACTAATGTTATATCATAGGGGACAATGAATTAAAGGGGGTTCTCCAGGCTTAGTATCTGGTGGGGTTCTAGGTGCTGGGACACTCAGGAACACGAAAACAGGAGAATCCCTTTAAGGCCTCCAGAGATTTAATTATGGCTTCCTCTGTTCCCAGCTCACGGCTCCTGGGGTAACTGGGGCCCCTGGAGGCCATGTTCCGCCAGCTGCACAGTAGAAGGTTCTAAAAATTTTCCAGTTCAGTCCCGTTATCGAGATTGTAATAACCCTGCACCTTCTACAATCCCACCCGGCAGACCATGTGAGGGGAGTAACCAAGACACCAAAGACTGCCGAGACCTGCCCCTCTGCGAAGGTAAGCTCCTGGAATATGGAAACTGTCAGCAAGCTGCTGTTGATGGATCTGACAATGTTTGAAGGCTTAGAAGCGCCCACTTGATAGGGGCCCTGGGTCTGGGGTTGTAGGCACATTCGTGTTAATCATGTACTCACCTGATGTAGCAGAGATGATGAAGCAAAGTCCACTGAAATCCCCCGAAGCACAGTTATCTCAAAGACCAATGTAGCAGAGTGATCTTGGTGACTGGTGTAACAGAGTTAATGGGAGACCAGGGTAGCACAGCTGTTGTACTGCACTGGAGACAAATATAGCGGCATGATGTAGCAGAGTTGTAGCAGTATATCGGAAACCAATACAGCAGGGTGATGTAGCCAGGGCTGCACCACCAATGAGGCCAGGTGAGGCGATCGCCTCAGGCAGCACCAGGTAGGGGTAAGAGGGGGGCAGCGGAAGGGCCATGGGCAATGAGCGATTTCATTGTGGCAAAGGGGTTAGGCTTAAGAAATTGGCGCCGTTTCAGTTTTCGACTCAGGCAGCAGAAGGCTAAGTGCACTCCTGGATGTATCAGAGTTCTAGTAACATATTGGAGACTAGAATAGCAAAGTCATGTAGCAGAGCTTTAGTAGCAAACTGAAGACTGGTGTAGCAGAGTTGTAGCAGTGTACTGAAGACTGATATTGCAGAGTAAGATTGTAGCAACACACAGTAGCAAAGTTGTGACAGCATACTGGAGATTGGTATAGCAGAGTGAACTAGCAGAGCGGGCAATAGGAGGGGAAAGGGAAAAAAAATCACTGATCTCCCTACTTGTTGACTGTTTCCATGTTAAAACAGCTAAAAAAAGAATAATAATGATGACCATATTGTCATCATTCACCTTAAAGGGCGACAAATGCAGGATCTATGTTGATTTATGTCCTTTCCCTGCAGTGAATGGAGAGTGGGGGGCATGGCAGGCTGTAGGGGGGTTGTCCTTGACAACCTGGTAGTGTTGAGAGAGGAAGTGGAGGAACCTCTGGGTGACTGGTAAGCAAGCTCCATGGCGACAAATATGGCTGACAGGAAATAGACCGGAGTGTGGAGCCCAAGTAGCTGAGATGTTTTTGTACCTTAGGATTTAGAAGCACAATCACATGTCTCATTCAACATTAGGGGGCCCCAAAAAATGTACCTTTATGTGGCCCCAGTGATATAATAACTGCTCATTGATCTCATCTATGTCCTATGGCCACTTTTGGCTGGCCTGTTCCGGTAATGTTCCCTCAGTTGATGGCGGTTGGGGGCCATGGAAGAAAGACTCGGAGTGTACAGTGACCTGCGGCATTGGACGGATAAGAGAGAAGAGGACATGTGACAACCCTCTGCCACGATACGGAGGACGAGACTGCCCCGGTTCTCCCACTCGAAACACTTTCTGCAACACCAAGGTTCCTTGTCCTAGTAAGTACCACGTTGTGGATTTCAGAACTTTAATTCTTCAGGGGTTTCTTCCAAGCGCCCTGAATAGATATACTGGTAATGAAGATGGCTACAGCAGGAGAGGAGTGTGTTGATCTTGTGGGGGAAAGTGACCTGATGTTAGTGAGGATAGGGAAGCTTATAAGAGGGACAGACTAAAATGTAAGGGATGGTTATAGTACAGTATGTAGTCAAGGAAGGACATAGTCCAGCGGCACAGAGTATTTCAGGAGAGGAGTGTGCAGTGACCTGATGTTAGTGAGGATAGGGCTGCATATGAAAGGGATGAAGCCATGATGTAAGGAAAGGATGTAGTGGATACATGAAGGAGAAGATGCCAGAGCAGCACAGAGTATTTCAGGAGATCTGTCCACTGTGTGGTCATGATGTGTGGTGGGGAATTAAGACACGTGAGGGATCACAGCAGCACAGAGTATTTCAGGGTAAATTAGTCTTATTTTGTGGGAGGAGGAAATGACCACCTCAATGAGACAGATGCAGTATCATGATGTGAGGAGGGGG
Source organism: Rhinella marina (assembly GCA_900303285.1). Lineage (NCBI taxonomy): Eukaryota > Metazoa > Chordata > Amphibia > Anura > Bufonidae > Rhinella > Rhinella marina. The sequence continues at coordinate 12,294 of ONZH01021788.1, forward strand.
TAGACACAAGTAGGAGAGCCCCCGCAGCACAGAGTATTTCAGAGTAGGAACAAGGCTGAGCATGCACCTCCCTTTACCTTTTCTGTTTGTCGCAGTCGATGGGCAGTGGTTGAATTGGCAGGAGTGGTCACCGTGTAGTCTTCTGCAAGGGGAAATCAAGTGCCAGAAAAGATATGGACATCAGAACAGACGTCGTGACTGTATCGGGACAAGTAATGGAGGGAAGTGGTGCGAGGGGGAACGCAGGGAAAAACGCAAGTGCTACGACGTCGATGGCTGTCGCGGTAAGTGACTCCTATCATCCCCCACCATGAAATCGAGGAATCTTCTAATACAATGCGGGGGCGGCCTCTCCCATAATTCTCTCAGATCACATTCATATAAATCCCACACGGTCCGGTGTGAGGCCACATTGATTTCTCACAAAGCTCAGTTTCCAACAGAATTCCCCATTATTAATAGTTGGGGGGGCGCTGTTGCATTGCTGTCAGTGTAAAGTTTGGTGCTGTAAAGTGGTACTGCAAGTGACTGTAAAATGTCTAGTCTGAAGGTCTTCTAAGTGGAAGACACCTCGTTTTATCGAGCAACCGAGAGTATGAAACATATTCTAACCGATTATACTATACATAGAAGCAATGCTAATAAGGTTTTATACATTCCCTTTAAAACTTGTATAGTGAAAGTCACATGGACATTGGAGAACATTTAGTCATGGCTGGTCAGTAGGTCTCATCCCTGTTGGTCGGTGGTTTCTACACCCGCAGATTTCATCTCTATCTCTTTATGTTGGTTGATATTCCAGTTAGGGGAGCGTGGTCGGAATGGAGTGAGTGGGGACTGTGCTCCTCTCCATGTGGACTGTCCGAAAAAAAGAGATCCAGGGAATGTCTGCCGCAGTATACTGAATACTCGTAAGTTACTTCTATAATATAGTGACCAGTATACACAGCAGATCTATAATATAGTGACCAGTATACACAGCAGATCTATAATATAGTGACCAGTATACACAGCAGATCTATAATATAGTGACCAGTATACACAGCAGACCTATAACATAGTGACCAGTATACACAGCAGATCTATAATATAGTGACCAGTATACACAGCAGACCTATAATATAGTGACCAGTATACACAGCAGATCTATAATATAGTGACCAGTATACACAGCAGACCTATAATATAGTGACCAGTATACACAGCAGACCTATAATATAGTGACCAGTATACACAGCAGACCTATAATATAGTGACCAGTATACACAGCACACCTATAATATAGTGACCAGTATACACAGCAGACCTATAATATAGTGACCAGTATACACAGCAGACCTATAATATAGTGACCAGTATACACAGCAGATCTATAATATAGTGACCAGTATACACAGCAGACCTATAATATAGTGACCAGTATACACAGCAGACCTATAATATATAGTGATGACCAGTATACACAGCAGATCTATAATATAGTGACCAGTATACACAGCAGACCTCTATATATATATAGTGACCAGTATACACAGCAGACCTATAATATAGTGACCAGTATATACACAGCAGACCTATAATATAGTGACCAGTATACACAGCAGCAGATCTATAATATAGTGACCAGTATACACAGCAGATCTATAATATAGTGACCAGTATACACAGCAGACCTATAATATAGTGACCAGTATACACAGCAGACCTATAATATAGTGACCAGTATACACAGCAGATCTATAATATAGTGACCAGTATACACAGCAGACCTATAATATAGTGACCAGTATACACAGCAGATCTATAATATAGTGACCAGTATACACAGCAGATCTATAATATAGTGACCAGTATACACAGCAGATCTATAATATAGTGACCAGTATACACAGCAGATCTATAATATAGTGACCAGTATACACAGCAGATCTATAATATAGTGACCAGTATACACAGCAGATCTATAATATAGTGACCAGTATACACAGCAGACCTATAATATAGTGACCAGTATACACAGCAGATCTATAATATAGTGACCAGTATACACAGCAGATCTATAATATAGTGACCAGTATACACAGCAGACCTATAATACAGTGACCAGTATACACAGCAGACCTATAATATAGTGACCAGTATACACAGCAGATCTATAATATAGTGACCAGTATACACAGCAGACCTATAATATAGTGACCAGTATACACTGTATAATGAGTGATAGTTGGGGCGTCCTGTTACAGATTTTGGGGTCCAGCAACTGTGGCCCTGGTGACCCTCATCTGTTTTTTTTACAGGGGGTTAGAGGAGGCGGCCTTCTCAGGGACCCCCATAGTGAAATGTGCTTCAATCAACGGAGAAACTCTGAAAGTGGAGGAGAAAACAGCATGTCGAAATCTTCCGCCATGCCAGTGAGGTGAATGTGGCATCTGGAAGCCCCCCCCCCAATTATACATGGATGGTAACCGGAAGCAACATGGCTCCTCATTATTGGCAACAGGTCCCAGAGGTCCGGTGCCCACCTAACTGTTCTAACCCGTCTGATTGGCCACCATCATGGGCCCACCTCTTTAAGTCAAGCAGAACCTAATGCCAGCTACATGAAAGTTGCACAGGACACATGCACCATACCTGCTGAAGGGGACGCCAATGAGAATATTACCACTGTTTGGTGGTATTATTTGAGCACTACTTACTGTACACAATATTATTATAATGTATAGTGATGGTAGCAGCACTATGGAGGACTATATTACCTGGATATGTGGCGGTATCATTTATGCACCATTCTGTATGATGTTATCATTAGGCACTACATGACAAGATTATTTGTGTACGATATGACAGAACACCAAGATTTTGGTAAAGGTGCCACTTATTAGATTGCCAGATTTCCCAGTCCAGGCCTATAAATAGAACCACTATATTTGTATTTTCATTCGAGATTTTCCCTTTCTCAGTTTGGCTGTGACTAGAGGACGACCATTGCTACAAGCAACATGACTGAGATGCCGGAACCATCATATGTGAATGTCCATGTAAAATCTTAGGATAGCCCTGAATAAATATGGATTCTAAGCAGTAATGACAATTGTGTCAATGGAGCTTCTGTCTTTTTATTAAACGAGATGTACTGCCTGGTAGGGTTGATCTTGCTGATTAAAATGATACCTTTCTTGTGAAAATCGGTTATGGCGTTCCCAAGGAAAAGGACTTTTATTTTTTATGCAAATGAGGGCTTCAGGGCACGGAGTGGTCAGGCTCCGCCCTTGGTACAGTAAAGCTCTCATTTGCAGAAAGAATGAAAGCCTTTTTTCTTGGGAACGCCACAACCGATTTTCATAAAATAGGTAGCATTTTAAATAGTAGGATTGTCACATTCCAGCAGGTGTGAACCCACTGTGCCACGTGTCCTAACTCCTCTAAGGGTATTGTCTAAGTGAACCCCTCGATCTTCACAGTACCCCTGAAGGTGGGGATAGACTTTCTCAAGGGGAACATCAGGTCGCTACCTCTTGAGGAGGATTGGCACATGAGGCAGCTGGTCCAGGCGGACCAGGAGGTACCTGAGCAAGGTACCAGAGGTACAGACGATGTCAACAGGCCGAGTTGTTACCAGGAGCAACACCGCAGGACCGAAGGATGAGGCAGAGGCGAAGTCAAACAAGCAGGGTAGGTGAAACAGGTACAGGTCAGGCAATCCGGGTCGGCAACAGGAGAGTCAAGGCAAGCAGGCAGGGAGGGATCAAACAGGTAGCAGAGTCCAGAAATATAAGCACAGGTCAGGTATACCAGCAGAGATACCAACAACCTAGCAGGATACAAGGACCTTGACACTGAGGCATCTGGGAAGGGGGCTGAGCCACTTATATACATGCAGGAGGGCTAGGATTGGCCAGCAGGGTCACATGATCTAACCCATAAAGTAGAGGAAGTGATTAAGGAAATGCTGCAAGGAAGAAGCCGCAAGCATGCTGTGACCAGGGCTGAATGGAAACTTTCGCACGGATCCCAGAACAAACAGTACCTGCAAGGACAGACCTCAGGACTGCAGAGGTGAATGGGGAAGCAGATCACTACCGAACATGGCGCCCGGGACCGCGGCGGTAAGGAAGGGAACAGCAGCCGCTGTTATAGTACAACCCTGCCCCCTCTTCTTGAGTCCACAATGAGACATTTTACTAAGTTCGGAGCATGAATGTTCTCCTCTGGTTCCCAAGACCTCTCCTCAGGACCAAAGCCTTTCCAGTCCACAAGATAGTAGGTCTTCATGCCACACTTCTTGATGTCCAGGATGTCTTTGACCTCAAATATCTCGTCAGAATCTCCAGATATCGGAGTTTGAGTAGAAGGAGCCGTCGAGAAGCGATTAAGAACTACTGGTTTTAGTAAGTACGTGTGGAAGGCATTAGGAATACGCAGAGAGAGAGGCAGACGTAACTTATATGTCACTTCATTGATCCTCCTCAAAGGGTCCAAGGAACTTAGTAGAAAACTTGAAACTGGGAGCCCTCAAGGGGATATTTTTAGAGGAGAGCCAGAACTGAGGTGGTTTTCTTCTCTTGTCTGCATTGGTTTTCATGCGAGACACCGCTGTTTTGATGCAGTCTTTGGTGTCACGCCAAATCTTCAAAGAAAATCCCTAAAAGTGAATCCACAGCTGGTACCCCAGAAGATGTAGGAATAGGGAGAGGAGTACGAGGGTGTTTTCCATAAACGACAAAGAATGAGAGGATCCAGTAGACTCACTAGAGTGGTTATTATTGGGATGAGACATGCCGAAGATAGTTCTCTAATATTTGATTGACCCGCTCTACTTGCCCGTTGGTCTGAGGATGATAACCAGAAGCTCAATTTCGAGCAGCCGGCAAAGAGCTCTCCAGAGATTAGAGGTAAACTGGACTCCGCGGTTGGAAACATTATGCCAAGTTAGTCCATGCAAGCGGAATATGAACAGTTTAGCAAGTTCAGCAGCCGAGCGCAGTCCAACCAAACGAACAAAGTGCGCCATCTTGGAGAACCGGTCCACAACCAACCAGATAGCTGTACACCCAGCAAAAGAGAGCAGATCAGTAACAAAGTCCATGGCAATGTGTTGCCAAGGGGCATCAGGAACAGGAAGAGGTAACAACATCCCGGGTGGTTTGGTCCCGGAGATTTTATTCAGAGCACAGACGATGCAGGCAGACACGTAATCACGCACATCCTTAGACAGTGTGGGCCACCAGTAGTGGCAAGACAAAAGTTCTTGCGAGGTCTTGCGGTTCCCTGTGTGACCAGCCAGTTTGGAGTTGTGCCGCCAAGCTAGAATATGTTTTCTCTTGGCAGATGGCACGAATGTCTTCCCGGGAGTGAGGTCTTTTACCAGGACAGGAGCCACTGTGATCAAGCGAGCAGGATCTACTATATACTGGGGCTCCTCCTGCTGGTTGGAGAAGTCAAACGCCCGAGACAGAGCATCCGCCATGATGTTCTTCTCAGCCGGTTGAAAGTGAAGCTCAAAATCAAAATGGGAGAAGAAGAGTGCCCATCTGGCTTGGCGAGGGTTCAGACGCTGGGAACGTCTGCGGATACGTAAGGTTCTTGTGGTCGGTGAAGATTATCACCGGATGCTGGGCTCCCTCCAATAGATACCGCCACTCCTCCAAGGCACGTTTTATGGCCAGAAGACGTACAGTAGGGTAGAAGAGCTTGAAGAAAAATTCACTTGCCCTTGGAACCTTTCTGCTCCAATGGAAGAAAGAATTGGCAGGAGACATCGGGATGACGTAGAACAGGTGCAGAAGCAAAGGACCTCTTTAATTGGAGGAAGGTGGCTTCAGCCTCAGGAGTCCAGACTTTGGCATTCACCCCTTTCTTAGTAAGAGCAGAGACTGGAGATGTAAGAGATGAAAAATTCGGGATGAACTGACGATAGAAATTAGCAAATCCAAAGGAAGCGCTGTAAAACTAAATGTACATGTCTCCGGTGAGTGGTCAGATCTGGAGAATAGATCAGTATATCGTCCAGGTAAACTATGACGCAGACATAGAGCAGGTTCCGGAAGATATCGTTAACCAACTCCTGGAATACCGCGGGAGCATTGCATAGACCGAAGGGCATAATGAGATACTCGTAGTGACTGTCACAAGTGTTGAAAGCAGTCTTCCACTCATCGCCCTTTCGAATGCGGATAAGGTTGTATGCGCCGCGCAGGTCTAATTTAGTGAAGACCTTAGCTCCTCGGATCCTGTCAAAGAGTTCGGAGATTAGCGGAAGAGGGTATCGATTCTTGACCGTGACCTTATTCAGACCTCGATAGTCGATACAGGGCCATAAGGATCCATCTTTTTTCTGCACAAAGAAGAACCCTGCACTGGCTGGTGAGTAGATTTCTTGATAGACCCCCTCTTGAGATTCTCCTTAAAGGGGTTCTCCAGAATTTAAGAAAATGAAAATATGTAAATATTACTTTATTATAAATATATTCCCAAATACCTTTCATTAGTTATAACGGCTCCTTTTGTCTGGGGGCAATCATTAGGAGAAACAAAATGGCCGCCGTCCTATTAGTACACACAGAACCTGTCCTAATCACACAGAAGGACAAGTTACTTCACAACACTGAGGTAAAGAGCTGCCTCATCCTCCTCTCTGCTCTGCTTGTCAGGGATTATGATCCTGAATACAGGTTAATATGATATTTAGCTGAATCTTTGTGGGAATGGAGTTCATGAGGAGACATGAAGTACAGAGAGGACAGACTGTGATAATGGAGACTGCATACAAGAGCCTAAGACTCATTAGAGACTCATCAGCCACATCTGCTCATGAACTGAATTCCAGCAGAGATTCAGGTGAAGATCTTATCATCTGTATTCAGGATCATAATCCCTGACAAGCAGAGCAGAGAGGAGGATGAGGCAGCTCTTTACCTCAGTGCTCTGAAGTAACTTGTCCTCCTGTGTGATTAGGACAGGTTCTATGTGCACTAATAGGACGGCAGCCATTTTGTTTCTCCTAATGATTGCTCCCCAGACAAAACGAGCCATTATAACTAATGAAAGGTATTTGGGAATATATTTATAATAAAGTAATATTTATGTATTTTCATTTTCTTAATCCAGTCAGAAAGAACACCGCCAGTTGCGCCTCATTGTTCCATGCAAGTTCGGCAGCCAGGGTACGAAACTGGTTGGTGTACTGACCCACAGACAAGGAACCCTGTCATAGACGCAGCAGAGGACATGCGGCCGGGCTCTTCAAAGACTTGCCGGAAGGTAGCCAGGAAATACTGCAGATTAGTGGTCTCTGACCTCCATGTTCCCAAATAGGATTTGCCCAAGCAAGGGGCTCGTCAGACAGTAGGGACACAATGAAGACAACCTTGGACCGTTCAGTGGGAAATTTCTGCCCTTACAACTCAAAGTGGATCAGGCACTGGTTCAGGACAGGTTTTTGGATCTCCACCATAGCGTGATGGCAGACAGAGTTGCATACCAGCGGCACACAAATCCGGATTCACTGGTGTGGGTATTGCAGGGGTAGCAGCGACTGGCAACCCTGCAGAAGCTGGAAAAGATAACTTCATCATGACATCCTGACGTTCGTTCTGACGCCACACTTCATGTAACAATTCCTGAACGACAGGCTTGGGGTGACCAGCGGGGTACAAGGCCTCAGAATACTGTCACGAACCAGCGTGTGTGAACCCACTGTGCCACATGTCCTACCTCCTCTAATGGAGCCCCTCAATCTTCACAGTACTCCTGAAGGTGGGGATAGACTTTTCCGAGGGGAACATCAGATCGCTACCTCCTGAGGAGGATTGGCACACAAGGGAGCTGGTCCAGGCATTCCAGGAAGTACCTGAGCAAGGCACCAGAGGTACAGACGTAGTCAGCAGGCCTAGTCATAACCAGGAGCAACAGTACAGGACCGAAGGATGAGGCAGAGGTGAAGTCAGACAGGCAATGGGTCAGAGCAGGCAGCACAGGTCAGGCAATCCGGGTCGGCAACAGGAGAGTCAAGGCAAGCAGGCAGGGATCAACCAGGTAGCGGAACCCAGAAACACAAGCATGGGTCAGGTACACAGGACCACGAGCAGAGATTTAACCAACCTCGCAGGACATAAGGACCTTGACGCTGAGGAATCTGGAATGTGGGCTGAGCCACTTATATATATGCAGCAGGGCTAGGATTGGTCAGCAGGGTCACATGATCTAACCCATAAAGAACAGGAAGTGACACGCGCCAGCCCTTAAGGAAGTGCTGCAGGGAAGAAGCAGCAAGTATGCTGTGGCCAGGGCTGGAAGGAAACTGTGGAGCAGATCCCAGAACAACAGTACCTGCAAGGACAGAGCTCAGGACTGCAGCGGTGAATGAATGGGGAGGCATAGGCAGCAGATCACCTCTGAAAACGGTGCCCAGGACCGCGGCGGTAAGCAGGAGAACAGCGACGCACAGCAGCCATTGTTATAAGGATGAACCCTATCAGTTAGTACACCTGATTTAATACAATTATTCCTGCTGGGAGGGGCCCTTTAACCCTTACAGTCATGTGCGGTGGGCGTCATGGCCGGCAAGTCTCTGCTGTTTCTAACAGCAATTAGATGCCGTGATCACATGAGATCACGGCATCTAGTAGTGCAAAAACCCCGAAGCGTTTGCTTCCGGGTGGTGTACAGACGCCCCATGTGGTCAAATGGGGTGTCTGTACATGATCTGAAAACTGTAAACCTCGCTGATGAGGTTTACAGCTTTCAAAGTGTAATTCTTATTCTGGCCACTAGATGGCAGGCCAGGATAAGAAATGAGCAAATTCGGTTTTTAATTCAAAATTAAAAAGCCCTAATTGCTCATAAAGAAAAAATGAAAAACACAATTTATTTGCTTGTATTTGAGCTTTAAAATAATCACCAAAAAATTTAAAAAATGTTAAAAAGTATATAAAAAATAAAAAAAATTTAAAAGTTTAAATCACCCCCCTTTCCGTATAATTAAAAAATAAATACCTAACTAACAATAAATATAGACATCATGGGTATCACCGTGACTGAAAACGCCCGTAGTTTTAAAATATAAAAAAAAAATTCCAATACGGCGAATTGTGTGGCGGAAAAAAGCGTCAAAATGGCGATTCGCTGTTTTTTGTCACTTAAAAAAAAAAAATTAAATAAAAAGTGATCAAAAAGTCATACACACCCCAGAATGGTATCAATAAAAAGTTCAGATCGCCCCCCAAAAAATGAGCCCCCATACAGCTCCGTACACATAAATACCAAAAAGTTATAGGGGTCAAGATATGACAACAAAAAAAAAATGTCCAACTTTATAATTATTTTATCAAAATGCAGGAAAAACTATACATATTAGGTACCGCCGGATTCGTACTGACCAGTAGAATGAAAGTAACTGGTCAGTTTTAATGAACATCAAACGCTGTAAATAAAAAAACCGTAGAACTGTAGCGGAATAGCGTTTTTTTTTGCAATTTCAACCGATTTGGAATTTTTTTCCCGCTTCCCACTACACCGTATGCAATTTTAAATGGTGGTGTTGGAAAGTACAACTTGTCCCACAAAAAACAAAACAGTTATGGCTGTTTGAAGGCAGGGAGCGCAAAACGAAAACGCAAAGCCGAAAAAACCTCCGGTACTGAAAGGGTTAACTCAAAATGCACTTAGAGGGCAAACAAAAAGTCTGCTTACAAGAAGAATTTACTATACAGGGGTTGTTAGCTGTATGTAATCCCCCAATGATGAGCTGATGCCAGTGTCTCACCCCTGGGAACACCATATAGCTGTAATACATGAGGGAAATGTCATCCGCTGTAGCGCCACCACAGGAGAAAAGAAGAATTACACAGTTCTCATTAAAGTCAATGGAAACAGGACAGGAAGGTTTTAGAAGAAACCCGTCATTAAATGGTTAATTGTGGATCCGGTGACTTTACCCGAGGTCATCTAGTCAGAGCTGTTCTGCATTTATTTGCTTTTGGTTCACTTCATGGTTTCCATTTAATTCCCTGCTCCCCTCAGTCACTGACATGTCCTTTGCACCCAGCGGCTGCCTGTTTACACAGATATATCTGGAGGCTTCTGACACTGAATCCGTGAGTTCCTCTGTAGGGTAAATGAACTGATCCCACAGTATGTGAGCACCACTGGTATGATGTGTGGGCACTATGGATGGGACATCTCGGGGAGGGGCAGGCGCTGAGGCGATAAGATATCTTGGCACCACTATTATAATATTTAGGTGCTGCTGGAAAGATGTCCGTATACACAATATAAGATCTAGTTACTGCTGTTCATATCTGGGCTCTGCTAGTCATGTCTGGACACTGCTAGTTATATCTGGGGACTGATTTATGGTCATATCTAGGCACTGATGGTCATATCTGGGCACTTCTAGTTATATCTGGGCACCGATGGTCATATCTGAGAATTGATGGTCATATCTGGGCACAGCTAGTTATATCTGGGCACAGATTATCATATCTGGGCACTGATTTATGGTCATATCTGGGTGCCAGTGGTTATATCTGGGCACTGATTGTCAAATCTGGACACTGCTGGTCATATCTGGATATTGCCTATCATATTTGGGCACTGGTGGTCAATCTAGGCACTGCTAATTTTATCTGGGCACTGATGGTTACTCTATATACTGGCACTGCTAATCATTACTGGACATTGATGGTTGGACGCAGGAAAAACTATACATATTAGGTATTGCCGGATTCGTACTGACCAGTAGAATGAAAGTAGCGGATCAGTTTTAATGCACATCGAACGCTGTAAATAAGAAACCCGTAGAACTGTAGCGGAATAGCGTTTTCTTTGCAATTTCACCCGGTTTGGAATTTTTTTCCCGCTTCCCACTACACCATATGCAATATTAAATGGTGGCGTTGGAAAGTACAACTTGTCCCGCAAAAAATAAGCCCTCATACAGCTATGTGAGCAGAAAAATAAAAGAGTTATGGCTGTTTGAAGGCAGGGAGCGCAAAACGAAAATGCATAACCGAAAAAAACCTCCTGGCGCGAAAGGGTTAAGGATCAAAGAGGGACAGAGGGACTTAGGTCAAAAAGAGGGACTGTCCCTCCAAAAGAGGGACACTTGGGAGGTATGCTAATCATGTAAGATTAGGTAACCCTGGCAACCAGCTCCCTTCCCTCCGGTTGACCAGGTTATGCCCAGTAATGGCCGTGCCCATCTTTCACAACACACTTCCCTGTTTACTGTATTACAACACAGATTATCTTTCCCATTTCTCTCACCACAGAAGGGAGGGCGGGGGCGGGCTGTGCCAAAACTGGTTTATAAGCTGGGGCCACTCATTGTGACCACACACAGAGGAGATGTGCAGGTCATGCTAAGGAGTGACCGTACCTAGGAGACCATCCGAAGCCATCATGTCCTTCCTGCTGCTGCTGCTGCTCTACACCTCCATCGTACAGACTGCCGCAGGTCAGTGCCACCAGTGATGGCCCAGATCCCTTGCCCAGAGGGGCATCTGGGGCCACCGCATTGTTATGGGGCATTTGAATGTGATATCTATGACTGACACATTGTTACCTGGGCATCAGTGCCTGACATATTGTTATGGGGACATCTGCCTTTGGAACACTTATGGGGGAACCTGTTCCTGACACGTTGTTACTGGGCATCTTTGGCTGGCACAGTTATAAGGGCATAAATAGCACATTGGTATGAGGCGTTTGCATCTGCCACTTATGGAGGCATCTGTGGTTGGCACATTGTTATAGGGGCAACTGTTGCTGTTTTTCCTGTAGGCATGTACTGGAACATGGGGCTTTGGTGGCAGATACATATGGGTATTCTGTAGCTGGCACATTGCTTTGGGGGCATCTATGGTTGGCGCATTGCTATAGGAGCATCTGTGGTTGGTACATTGTTACGAGAAATCTATTGCTTGAACATTATTATGGGGGCATCTATGGTTGGCACATTCTTATGGGTGTCTATGGTTGGAACACTGTTATGGGTCATCTATGGTTGAAACAGTTATGGGGCATCTAAGATTGGCACATTGTTATGGGTAATTTGTGGTTGACACATTGTTATGGAGCATCTATTGTAGACAAATTAGCATGGGGCATCTATGGTTGGCACATTGTTATGAGAAATCTATTGCTGGCACATTGTTATGGGGGCATCTATGGTTGGCATATTGTTATGGGGTATCTATCGTAGACAAATTATTATGGGGCATCTATGGCTGGCACATTATAGGTCATGTATGGTTGGCATATTGTTATGGGGTATCCATTATTGGAACACTGTTATAGGTCATCTATGGTTGGCATGTTGTTATGGGCATCTATGGTTGTCACATTGTTATGGGGCATCTAGGTCTGGCACGTTATAGGTCATGTATGGTTGACACGTTGTTATGGGCATATGTAGTTGGCACATGGTTATGGGGCATCAGTGGCTATCACAGATGGGGTAGTCCTTGGTTGGCACTTTGTACTGGGGCCTCTCTGGCCAGTTTTGTTCTATGAATGTTGCAGGGTAGGTACCACCACTTGTTTCTGCTTATCGTCGGCCTCCATCTCCACTTTTTGTTCCTCAGATGTGGACAATGTCCATTGCTTCGCGGGAGTGAATGAGCAGACCGGGGAATGTGAGGACTATCTTGGGGAGGGCGTATCAGATGTGGACTGCTGTCTGAACATTAAATATGCCTTCAAGATTGATCAGCGCTCTCCATGTCAGGCCTGCCGGTAAGAAACATCACTTTTCTACATTCTTGTGGTTTCCCTTGGAAACAGACAACATTTTAGCTCCACCCCATAGTCAGACATGAGACGTAAGAGCTCAGCTCCCACAATGCACTGCTCTCTGGTGACAGGAAACCTGGATTTAGCGTAGGAGAGCAGTAGGAGATGATGATGAGGATGTGTTTTGGACCTTGGGTTGATATTGGACACCAAAAACCAAAGGATCCTTGGTGACCCCAGGGTCTGACACAATAGTAGGGCCCACCTATGGTGTAGGTATATTCGGTGAGTAGAAAGCAATAGCGTCTGGGCCCTGGAGCCTGAAGGTGCCCAACTGCTCCTCTGTCAGATTTTGAGGACCTGACAATTCATTTATCTGGTGGGCCACCAGAAGAGTCAACCCTGTCCAATAACGATGTTCCTCCGGGACCACTTTGGACCACAGTATGGATTCTAAGGTGTTTCCGTGTCCATCTTTTCTCTCCAGCCTGCCCGAGTGGTCTCAATGGAGCGCTTGGTCCGGATGTACGGTCTCGTGTTTGGAAGGCGTTCAGGAGAGACGTAGGATCTGCATAGGACAAGGCGACTGTGAAGGAAATGAGATAGAAGTTCAGTCCTGTAGCCTTCAAGACTGCTGTCCTCGTGAGTACAATCGCACAGGGTGCTGGAACCCAGACTTTTTATGTTTCATTTATAACCGACCAAGCAAAATTCCCAGGAAGCAAAAACCAAAAATGTTTGGGTGTCCACCACCCGTCCTAGGAATCCGCAGCTGACCTTTACTGGCAGTAGGTCGGGGGCTTCCAGCTTGTGTTCAATATTTGAGTTGTGATTTGTGCAAACAGCAGATCAATACAATCTACACAGAGCCAAGAGTCGAGGCCACAGCCTGAGTACACAGAGTGGATCACCACCCCCTGCCGGATACTGCTGCTCAGGACCTGCAGGGCGACTAGTTCGGGGCCTCCTCAGCAGGGTTTAAGGTCTTATGCTATTGCGGTATTACTTTCGACACTAGGTAGCAGTATCTTTTTTGTAGCACATTAATTTCATGGCAATCATCACTGTATGACGCTATTATAGAGGCACCTTTAGGAACCTTCATATAGCAATGAGCAGTATTGTATAAACACCGTATGGCAGTATTATGTTGCCACTTGAGCAATTTATGGAAGTGCCATGTAGTATTATGTATGGTAGTTTTATGTAGGGGCTGTATGTTGCCAATGTTTGAAAGTATTATGTGTGCACTCTATGAATGTATAGTGTGAGCACTGTATAGATGTGTATTATTAGTGATTTATAGAAGTGCTATGTAATCACTATATGGCGGCATTATGCGTGCGTTCTATGGAAGTATTATTTGGCACTCAGCATATGGGAACATTATGGCAGTAGAATGACTGCATTGTACAGCAGTAGTGTGTGGACACTAAATGGCAATAGCATGTGAGCACTGTATGGCAGCAATATGTGAACACGATGGCTGAAGTGCGTGTAAACTCTGTATTGTAACAGCATCTGAGCACTATATGCCAGTGATGTCTGGGTATTATATGGAAGTATACACTGTATGGCAGTTTTATGTGGATACTATATGGAAGTATTATGCTGGCACTATATGGCAGGAGTATGTAAGTACTGTATGGCAGCAGTATGTGGGTACTCTATGGAAGTAATATGTTGGAACTTTAGGGCAGTTGTTTGTGGGGACTATATGCAAGTATTGTGCTGCACTGTATGGCAGAAGTATATGAATATTATATGGAAGTATTATATGACTGCTGTATGGCAGTAGCATATGGGTACTGTATGGAAGTATTATGTTGGCACGGTATGACAGTAGTATGTAAGTACTCTATGGAAGTATTATGTTGGCACGGTATGGCAGTAGTATGTAAGTACTCTATGGAAGTATTATGTTGGCACGGTATGGCAGTAGTATGTAAGTACTATATGGAAGTATTATGTTGGCACGGTATGGCAGTAGTATGTAAGTACTATATGGAAGTATTATGTTGGCACGATATGACAGTAGTATGTAAGTACTCTATGGAAGTATTATGTTGGCACGGTATGGCAGTAGTATGTAAGTACTATATGGAAGTATTATGTTGGCACGGTATGGCAGTAGTATGTAAGTACTCTATGGAAGTATTATGTTGGCACGGTATGGCAGTAGTATGTAAGTACTATATGGAAGTATTATGTTGGCTATGTATAGCAGTAGTAGGTAGGTACTCTATGGAAGTATTATGTTGCCACTCTATGCTAGTACTATACCGGCACTGTAAGGCAGTAGTATGTGAGCACTATATTGAAGTATTATATGGTAGCACATAACAGCACATGACCTTTTGGCGGTCAGTTTTTAGTGGCTGACCATCGTCTGACATGAGTCAAATCTGTCCCCCATTTCCTTCTGTCTGCACCAGGTTTATGTGACATCATCACCTGAGTCTAGCACAATGATGTCACCGCTCTGATATCG
The DNA here is from genome assembly GCA_900303285.1 of Rhinella marina. Classification (NCBI taxonomy): domain Eukaryota; kingdom Metazoa; phylum Chordata; class Amphibia; order Anura; family Bufonidae; genus Rhinella; species Rhinella marina. The sequence goes on from ONZH01021788.1 coordinate 27,520, forward strand.
TTCACCGTTTGTTGTTTCTCTGCAGAGGCCGGAGGATGGTCTGAATGGTCCCCGTGGTCTGACTGCTCCGTCACATGCCAGGTCGGACAAAGGCAACGGACCAGAGAATGCAACAACCCTCCCCCACTATGTGGTGGCAGCTGCGTCGGCAAGAGCATAGAGACACAAGTCTGTGACACCCAGCAAGTCTGTCCGAGTAAGAGAAGCGACAGTTGTCAAACTAATGTTATATCATAGGGGACAATGAATTAAAGGGGGTTCTCCAGGCTTAGTATCTGGCGGGGTTCTAGGTGCTGGGACACTCAGGAACACGAAAACAGGAGAACCCCTTTAAGGCCTCCAGAGATTTAATTATGGCTTCCTCTGTTCCCAGCTCACGGCTCCTGGGGTAACTGGGGCCCCTGGAGGCAATGTTCCGCCAGCTGCACAGTAGAAGGTTCTAAAAATTTCCCAGTTCAGTCCCGTTATCGAGATTGTAATAACCCTGCACCTTCTACGGCCCCACCCGGCAGACCATGTGAGGGGAGTAACCAAGACACCAAAGACTGCCGAGACCTGCCCTTCTGTCAAGGTAAGCTCCTGGAATATGGAAACTGTCAGCAAGCTGCTGTTGAAGGTTCTGACAATCTTTGAAGATCACAGTAGCAATGTTGTGGCAGCATACCAGAGACTAGTATAACAAAGCGATGTAGCAGAGTTGTACCTGTACACTGGAGACTGGTATAAAAGAGTGATGTAGCAGAGTTGTAACAGCTTACTGAAGACTGCTATGGCTGAGTAATGTAGGAAAGTTGTAGCAGTGCATTGAAGACCAGTATTGCAGTGATGTAGCAGGGTTGGATCAGAAGAGCTGATATAGCACAATAGAAACAATGTAGCAGAGTGTAGCCGAAAAGCAGCCATTTTGAAGAGATGCTGGAGGCCGACCTGAATCATCAAGTGGGGCCCCATCACCTGAGCCGGGTTCATATAACCTGGAGGGACGATGCCTCAGCCAGCAATAGGAGAGGAAAGTAAAAAAAAAAGCACTGATCTCCCTACTTGTTGATTGTTTCCATGTTAAAACAACATAATAAAAGAATAATGATGACTATGTAGTCGACTTTCACCTTAAAGGGCAACAAATGCAGGATCGGTGTTGATTTATGTCCTTTCCCTGCAGTGAATGGAGAGTGGGGGGCATGGCAGGCCGACTCCGAATGTTCTGTCACCTGCGGGGTCGGGCGGATAAGACAGAAGAGGTTGTGTAATAACCCTGCCCCCAAACATGGAGGAAGAGATTGTGTGGGGCCTCCAGTCAGACAATCTATCTGCAGTACAAAGAAACCGTGTCCCAGTAAGTGCCATGGTTCCATTCACTGACAGCCAGCACAGCCACAAAGAAATTGCAACGATCTTTTTGTCTCCTGCAGTCGACGGGACGTGGTCGGCGTGGGGCGAGTGGACGGAATGTGCCCGATTGCAGCAGGATGATATTAAGTGCCAGAAAAAAGTCGGGAACCAGAACAGACTTCGCGAATGTCAAGGCCAAAGTCATGGTGGAGAGTGGTGTGACGGGCCGTACCGGGAGAGCCGGGCCTGCTATAACGCAGACGGGTGTCCTTGTGAGTGACGCCCCCGAGGTCCTGCCCAAACCTCCCAGCAACACAGTCCATGACGACGACCTCTTCTAGGCTTCTGCTACACGACATGACATCACTTCTAATCAACTTCTATCACATTTCCTAATTTTTTAATGCAGATGAAGGTTCCTGGTCAGAATGGAGTCAGTGGGGGCTGTGCTCATCTACATGTGGGGCGGCGGAAAAAGAGAGAAGCAAAGTGTGTGTACCGATATACCCCGACTATCCGTAAGTACTGCTCCATGAGACTATTCATATCAATAGGGGGCAGTATTATAGTAGGTATATTCTTGTACATAGGAGCAGTATTATAGTAGGTATATTCTTGTACATAGGAGCAGTATTATAGTAGTTATATTCTTGTACATAGGAGCAGTATTATAGCAGTTATATTCTTGTACATAGGAGCAGTATTATAGTAGTTATATTCTTGTACATAGGAGCAGTATTATAGTAGTTATATTCTAGTACATAGGAGGCAGTATTATAGTAGTTATATTCTATACATAGGAGCAGTATTATAGTAGTTATATTCTTATACATAGGAGGCAGTATTATAGTAGTTATATTCTTGTACATAGGAGCAGTATTATAGTAGTTATATTCTTGTACATAGGAGCAGTATTATAGTAGTTATATTCTTGTACATAGGAGCAGTATTATATGTAGTTATATTCTTGTACATAGGAGCAGTATTATAGTAGTTATATTCTTATACATAGGAGCAGTATTATAGTAGTTATATTCTTATACATAGGAGCAGTATTATAGTAGTTATATTCTTAGTACATAGGAGCAGTATTATAGTAGTTATATTCTTGTACATAGGAGCAGTATTATAGTAGTTATATTCTTGTACATAGGAGCAGTATTATAGTTAAAGTATTATAGTTATATTCTTGTACATAGGAGCAGTATTATAGTAGTTATATTCTTGTACATAGGAGCAGTATTATAGTAGTTATATTCTTGTACATAGGAGCAGTATTATAGTAGTTATTATTATTCTTGTACATAGGAGCAGTATTATAGTAGTTATATTCTTGTACATAGGAGCAGTATTATAGTAGTTATATATTCTTGTACATAGGAGCAGTATTATAGTAGTTATATATATCTATAGGAGCAGTAGTAGTTAGCAGTATATATAGTAGTTATTCTTGTACATAGGAGCAGTATTATAGTAGTTATATTCTTGTAGGAGCAGTATTATAGTAGTTATATTCTTGTACATAGTAGCAGTATTATAGTAGTTATATTCTTGTACATATAGCAGTATTTAGTAGTTATATTTCTGTACATAGTAGTATATATTCATACAGTATTATAGTATTATATTCTTTACATAGGAGCAGTATTATAGTAGTCAGTATTATAGTAGTTATATTCTTATACATAGGATATAGTATTATAGTAGTATATTCTTGTACATAGGAGCAGTATTATAGTTTATATTCTTGTACATAGTATTATAGTAGTTATATTCTTGTACATAGGAGTATTATAGTAGTTATATATTATAGTAGTATATATAGTAGTTATATTCATAGGAGCAGTATTATAGTAGTTATATTCTTGTATACATAGGAGTATTATAGTAGTTATATTCTTGTACATAGGAGGCAGTATTATAGTAGTTATATTCTTGTACATAGGAGCAGTATTATAGTAGTTATATCATAGTATGTACATAGTAGAGCAGTATTATAGTAGTTATATTCTTGTACATAGGAGCAGTATTATAGTAGTTATATTCTTGTACATAGGAGCAGTATTATAGTAGTTATATTCTTGTACATAGGAGCAGTATTATAGTAGTTATATTCTTGTACATAGGAGCAGTATTATAGTAGTTATATTCTTGTACATAGGAGCAGTATTATAGTAGTTATATTCTTGTACATAGGAGGCAGTATTTATAGTAGTTATATTTCTTGTATACATAGGAGCAGTATTATAGTAGTTATATTCTTGTACATAGGAGCAGTATTATAGTAGTTATATTCTTGTACATAGGAGCAGTATTATAGTAGTTATATTCTTGTACATAGGAGGCAGTATTATAGTAGTTATATTCTTGTACATAGGAGCAGTATTATAGTAGTTATATTCTTGTACATAGGAGCAGTATTATAGTAGTTATATTCTTGTACATAGGAGCAGTAATTATAGTAGTTATATTCTTGTACATAGGAGCAGTATTATAGTAGTTTATATTCTTGTACATAGGAGCAGTATTATAGTAGTTATATTCTTGTACATAGGAGCAGTATTATAGTAGTTATATTCTTGTACATAGGAGCAGTATTATATAGTAGTTATATTCTTGTACATAGGAGCAGTATTATAGTAGTTATATTCTTGTACATAGGAGCAGTATTATAGTAGTTATATTCTTGTACATAGGAGCAGTATTATAGTAGTTATATTCTTGTACATAGGAGGCAGTATTATAGTAGTTATATTCTTGTACATAGGAGCAGTATTATAGTAGTTATATTCTTGTACATAGGAGCAGTATTATAGTAGTTATATTCTTGTACATAGGAGCAGTATTATAGTAGTTATATTCTTGTACATAGGAGCAGTAGCAGTATTATAGTAGTTATATTCTTGTACATAGGAGCAGTATTATAGTAGTTATATTCTTGTACATAGGAGCCAGTATTATAGTAGTTATATTCTTATAGTACATAGGAGTATTATAGTAGTTATATTCTTGTACATAGGAGCAGTATTATAGTAGTTATATTCTTGTACATAGGAGCAGTATTATAGTAGTTATATTCTTGTACATAGGAGCAGTATTATAGTAGTTATATTCTTGTACATAGGAGCAGTATTATAGTAGTTATATTCTTGTACATAGGAGCAGTATTATAGTAGTTATATTCTTGTACATAGGAGCAGTATTATAGTAGTTATATTCTTGTACATAGGAGCAGTATTATAGTAGTTATATTCTTGTACATAGGAGGCAGTATTATAGTAGTTATATTCTTGTACATAGGAGCAGTATTATAGTAGTTATATCTTGTACATAGGAGCAGTATTTAGTAGTTATATTCTTGTAGATAGGAGCAGTATTATAGTAGTTATATTCTTGTACATAGGAGCAGTATTATAGTAGTTATATTCTTGTACATAGGAGACATATGTATAGTAGTTATATTCTTGTACATAGGAGCAGTTATTATAGTAGTTATATTCTTGTACATAGGAGCAGTATTATAGTAGTTATATTCTTGTACATAGGAGCAGTATTATAGTAGTTATATTCTTGTACACTAGGAGCAGTATTATAGTAGTTATATTCTTGTACATAGGAGCATATTATAGTAGTTATATTCTTGTACATAGGAGCAGTATTATAGTAGTTATATTCTTGTACATAGGAGGCAGTATTATAGTAGTTATATTCTTGTACATAGGAGCAGTATTATAGTAGTTATATTCTTGTACATAGGAGCAGTATTATAGTAGTTATATTCTTGTACATAGGAGCAGTATTATAGTAGTTATATTCTTGTACATAGGAGCAGTATTATAGTAGTTATATTCTGTACATAGGAGGCAGTATTATAGTAGTTATATTCTTGTACATATAGGCAGCAGTATTATAGTAGTTATATTCTTGTACATAGGAGCAGTATTATAGTAGTTATATTCTTGTACATAGGAGCAGTATTATAGTAGTTATATTCTTGTACATAGGAGCAGTATTATAGTAGTTATATATTTTGTACATAGGAGGCAGTATTATAGTAGTTATATTCTTGTACATAGGAGCAGTATTATAGTAGTTATATTCTTGTACATAGGAGGCAGTATTATAGTAGTTATATTCTTGTACATAGGAGCAGTATTATAGTTTATATTCTTGTACATAGGAGCAGTATTATAGTAGTTATATTCTTGTACATAGGAGCAGTATTATAGTAGATTCTTGTACATAGGAGCAGTATTATAGTAGTTATATTCTTGTACATAGGAGCAGTATTATAGTAGTTATATTCTTGTACATAGGAGGCAGTATTATAGTAGTTATATTCTTGTACATAGGAGCAGTATTATAGTAGTTATATTCTTGTACATAGGAGCAGTATTATAGTAGTTATATTCTTGTACATAGGAGGCAGTATTATAGTAGTTATATTCTTGTACATAGGAGCAGTATTAGTATAGGAGCAGTAGTTATATTTTATTTGTACTTGGACATAGGAGGCAGTATTATAGTAGTTATATTTCTTGTACATAGGAGCAGTATTATAGTAGTTATATTCTTGTATAGGAGCAGTATTATAGTAGTTATATTCTTGTAGACATAGGAGCAGTATTATAGTAGTTATATTCTGTACATAGGAGCAGTATTATAGTAGTTATATTCTTGTACATAGGAGGCAGTATTATAGTTTATATTCTTGTACATAGGAGCAGTATATTATAGTAGTTATATTCTTGTACATAGGAGCAGTATTATAGTAGTTATATTCTTGTACATAGGAGCAGTATTTATAGTAGTAGTTATATTCTTGTACATAATAGGAGCAGTATTATAGTAGTTATATTCTTGTACATATAGGTATTATAGTAGTTATATTCTTGTACATAGGAGCAGTATTATAGTAGTTATATTCTTGTACATAGGAGCAGTATTATAGTAGTTATATTCTTGTACACATAGGAGCAGTATTATAGTAGTTATATTCTTGTACATAGGAGCAAGTATTATAGTAGTTATATTCTTGTACATAGGAGCAGTATTATATAGTAGTTATATTCTTGTACATAGGAGCAGTATTATAGTAGTTTATATTCTTGTACATAGGAGCAGTATATAGTAGTTATATTCTTGTACATAGGAGCAGTATTATAGTAGTTATATTCTTGTACATAGGAGCAGTATTATAGTAGTTATATTCTTGTACATAGGAGCAGTATTATAGTAGTTATATTCTTGTACATAGGAGGCAGTATTAGTAGTTATATTCTGTACATAGGAGCAGTATTATAGTAGTTATATTCTTATAGTAGTATTACATAGGAGCAGTATTATAGTAGTTATATTCTTGTACATAGGAGCAGTATATAGTAGTTATATTCTTGTACATAGGAGCAGTATTATAGTAGTTATATTCTTGTACATAGGAGCAGTATTATAGTAGTTATATTCTTGTACATAGGAGCAGTATTATAGTAGTTATATTCTTGTACATAGGAGCAGTATTATAGTAGTTATATTCTTAGTATATAGGAGCAGTATATACTTGTAGTAGTTATATTCTTTTGTACATAGGAGTATTATAGTATTCTATTTATTATAGTTTATTCTTGTACATAGGAGGCAGTATTATAGTAGTTATATTCTTGTACATATATTAGTAGTTAGTTACGTATTAAGTTATATTCTTGTACATAGGAGCAGTATTTATAGTAGTTATACTTGTATATAGAGCAGTATTATAGTAGTTAATATTATAGTATATAGGAGCAGTACTATAGTAGGTATTTTGTTCTATGTTGCAGTAAACATTTTCAAAGAGATTTAATCTATAGTTTGTTGATATCAGATATCTATATTCTACCTGTTACTGATATTTAATGTATTGTTCATGATGGTTCAGAGATATTGTCCCAGGAGCCACTAGGAGTGTAGAAGTCTTTTTCTCTGGATCTCCAAGACCCAGATGTACTCCCATCAACAGAGAACGTTTCAAAGTGGTGGAGAAAACAGAGTGCAAAAATCTCCCACCATGCAATTAAGGTAAAATTTAAGGCAAACACCATAATTTACATCTCAGATACCTAATGCCTCCCTAGTGTGCTGCATTAATGTCGAAAAGAGGAAGACGAATATCAGACGCTGGGTGATCACCACTGGTCATTATTACTGAGCAGGTTAGGGTGTTCATCTAGATCTTTACATAAGCTGAATAACTTCTATATGTGTATTGTTATGTGCTACCCTTTAACGGGCTTGACTGTGCAAATGTCAGTCTTCACTGCAGCTGTGGTATTCTATGCATGCACCAAGAAGCAGTGGATCATCTCTAGGGTGTGCTTTATTAAATATAATGGCAATGGACAGACCCTTTTAGTTGACACTAATTGTTTCTAGCCTTCTAATATGGTTTTCTAACTCATTTCTTTCAGGCTCATCATGTCGATCTCTCTTGTTTTTTAATCCATCTCATCATGATGAAGACCTTCAATCCTTAATGAACTAGCAACGCTACAATGTACTCATGTAAATATGCACTGGCATGGTGCCAGATAACAGAATTAGAGGTGCGAAATTCCCTTAAAGAGCATCTGTCAGTCTGGTAGGGTTAATCCTGCTGATTAAAAAGATATCTGTCTTGTGAGAATTGGTTGTGGCATTCCCGAGAAAAGAAGAATTTTATACTTCATGCAACTGAGGGCGTCAGTGCACGGGGGGGTGGAGCCTAGACCCTCAGCTTTCCAGTACTGGCCACACCCCTTGGTGCACTGCAGCCCCGAGTTGATGAAAGAAGTAAAAGTCTTTTGCTCTGAAACGCCACAACCGATTTTCACAAGAAAGGTATCATTGTAACCGGCAGGCTCAACCCTATACAATGGTATTAGGATTGATTCTGATGACAAGTGCTCTTTAAACTCAAAATGTCTCCCGATGTATCACACATAGGGTACCGTTAAATTCTACAGTCCTTTAACTAACGGGGTTGAGGCTTTTATTTATGTGCCCCCTCCTCCTGGACAATTTTGTTGTTCTCTCATTGATTTTCTATGTTTGACTTCTGAATAAAAGGAAGAATTTTTCGCAACTTCATGGTACATATTCTTTCTATCTATATCCGGCACCCAATAGGCTGGCACATAGCTGCAAGGTAAAGCTTAGGCCCTCCTGTATGTATTTGGCGGTGGAGCTTCACATGCACACACCAAGGCACCACACACCATCGTCATATTGAGCCGTAAGAGGAAGAACTAGTGGCGCCAGTTACTTCTGATACTGACCAGCAGGTGGCGCTGTGAAAGCCGTAATCATTACCGATCCCACACTGCTGCTGCTCTCCACACAGGAAATGGCTCAATCACAAAGGCAGAAGAGGGTCACCAAAGCAGCTAATGATTGGTTGAGCGAGCAGCCCGTGCTATTTCCTGTATGTTGTGTATATAAAGTATGGCACCCGGGCCGGGCACTGGTGTCTTAGGGCCCAAAGGTCTCTTCACCACACATGAAAACACCAGTATTGTAAAAGGCACATGGTAGGTGGGGCCCTGCTAATAATCTGGGAGATTCAGGAAATCGACGCCGCACATGTATTTTATTAACTGGTGCCCCACCCAGGTATTTAAGACACGGCCCCAACCGAAGGCATTGGAATTAACAAGTGGTCACGTGGCCTCCTTCATCACACTCCAAAAAGAGTTCCATCCCTCCAAGCTAATAAAGGCCTCCAATTCAAACCCTCCCAAAGTAATACAGACTCCTGAAGATAATAGAGACCCCCAAACCGGACCTCCCAAAGTAATACAGACCCCTAAGGATTATACAGACCCCCCAAACCGGACCTCCCAAAGTAATACAGACCCCTAAGGATAATACAGACCCCTGAAGATAATAGAGACCCCCAAACCGGGACTTTCCAAAGTAATACAGACCCCTGAAGATATATACAGACCCCCAAACTGGACCCCCCAAAGTAATACAGACCCCTACAGGTAATACAGACCCAAATCAGACCCTCTAAAATAATACAGACACCTTAAAGATAACAGAGACCCCCAAACCAGACCTCCCAAAGTAATACAGACCCCTGAAGATAATACAGACCCCCAAAAAAGACTCTCTAAAATAATACAGACCCCTGAAGATAATACAGACCCCAAAAAGACTCTCTAAAATAATACAGACCCTGAAGGTTATACGGCCTGCAAACCAGACCCCCTAAAGTACTACTGACCCCAGAAGGTTAATAACAGATCCCATTAAACTGCAAACTTCCAAAACTAAGGACAGACCCCCCCCCCCCACCTAAAGTAATACAGACCCCACAAGACCCCTAACATAATACAGAACTAAAGGTAATACAAGCCCCAAACAAGACCCCCTAAAATAATACAGACCCCTGAAAGTATTACAGACCCCCAGACCAGACTGCATAAACTAATGCAGACCTCTAAAACTAATCCAGACGCCCAAATCAGAACCCCTAAATTACTTTAGGTAACACCGACCCCAGACCAGACCCCATAACCTAATGCAGACTCCAAAACAGTCCCCTTAAACTAACACAGACCCAGGATACATCCCCTAAAAAACTGCACACTCAGACCCACTAAAGTAATGCAGACCCCTGAAACTGAAACTGACCCCTCTAACCAGACCCACTAATATAATGAAAACCCAGACCAGACCCCTAAAGCACAACCCAATGTATCCCCCCCTACATGAATCCAAATATCCAACCAGACCCTTTACATCAGGGCTCTTAAACTATACAGACCCAGAACGACCCCCTAAAGTATTACAAACAAGACCATCCCCCAAAGCAGACCAGAACCAACCCACTTAGTACATACAGGCCCCCTAAACTAATACAAACCCCTACAGATAATACAGACCCCAGACCAGACCACCTAAACTAATCCAGACCCAGAACCAACCCACTCAGTACATACAGGCCCCCTAAACCAGGGGTGGGCAACCTGTGGCTCTTTGCCTCTTCAAGTGCGGCTCTAGCGGTGGAGCCGGGAAGCAGTCAGGCCGGCGCACACTCTCCACCCCATGCTCAGATCTCCTTTCCAGCTCCAGCTCGCTCTCCACTACGTCCTGATGCACACAGTGTCAGATTGTAGTACATGGAGACGTGCACTATGACCTGACGTTGTGCGCATCAGGTGGAGAGCGTGTCAGAGTGCTCGATGAGGAGCCCGGTGCCCGATCAGCAGAGGTAGGTGGGTTTTTTTTATTATTATTATAGAACTGAGCATGGGGGATATGATCTGAGCATTGGGGGGAGGTCCTGATCTGAACATGAGGTGTCTGATTTGAGCATAGGGAGGTCTTATCTGACCATGAGGGGGTCAGATCTGAGCATGGGGGTCTGATCTGTGCATGGGGGGTCTGATCTGAGCATGGGGAGTCAGATCTGAGCATGGGGGGTCAGATCTGAGCATGGGGGGTCAGATCTGAGCATGTGGAGTCAGATGTGAGCATGGTGGGTCTGATCTGAGCATGGGGAGTCAAATCTGAGCATGGGGGTCTGATCTGAGCATGGGGGGTCTGATCTGAGCATGGGGGGTCTGATCTGATCATGGGGAGTCAGACCTGAGCATGGGGGGGTCAGATCTGAGCATATGGAGTCAGATGTGAGCATGGGGGGGTCAGATCTGAGCATGTGGAGTCAGATGTGAGCATGAGGGTTAGATGTGAGCATGGGGGGCCTGATCTGAGCATGGGCAGTCAGATCTGAGCATGGGGGGGTCTGATCTGAGCATGGGGAGTCTGATCTGAGCATGGGGAGTCTGATCTGAGCATGGGGAGTCTGATCTGAGCATGGGGGGTCTGATCTGAGCATGGGGGGTCTGATCTGAGCATGGGGGTCTGATCTGAGCATGGGGAGTCAGATCTGAGCATGTGGAGTCAGATGTGAGCAAGGGGGGTTCAGATCTGAGCAATGGGGGTCTGATCTGAGCATGGGGGGTCTGATCTGAGCATGGGGGGTCTGATCTGAGCATGGGGGTCAGATCTGAGCATGTGGAGTCAGATGTGAGCATGGGGGGTTCAGATCTGAGCAATGGGGGTCTGATCTGAGCATGGGGGGTCTGATCTGAACATGGGGGGTCAGATCTGAGCATGTGGAGTCAGATGTGAGCATGGTGGGTCTGATCTGAGCATGGGGAGTCAAATCTGAGCATGGGGGGTCTGATCTGAGCATGGGGGGTCTGATCTGAGCATGGGGGGTCTGATCTGATCATGGGGAGTCAGACCTGAGCATGGGGGGGTCAGATCTGAGCATGTGGAGTCAGATGTGAGCATGGGGGGTCAGATGTGAGCATGTGGAGTCAGATGTGAGCATGAGGGTCAGATGTGAGTATGGGGGGCCTGATCTGAGCATGGGGGAGTCAAATCTGAGCATGGGGGGTCTGATCTGAGCAATGGGGTCTGATCTGAGGCATGGGGGGGTCTGATCTGAACATGGGGGGTCAGATCTGAGCATGTGGAGTCAGATGTGAGCATGGTGGGTCTGATCTGAGCATGGGGAGTCAAATCTGAGCATGGGGGGTCTGATCTGAGCATGGGGGGTCTGATCTGAGCATGGGGAGTCAAATCTGAGCATGGGGAGTCAGATCTGAGCATGGGGGGGCAGATCTGAGAAGGGTGGGGAGGTCTGGTCTGAGCATAGGGAGGTCTTATCTGAGCACGGGGGGTATGATCTGAGCATGGGAAGAGATTTGAGCATGGGGGAGGAATCTGAGCACTGAGCGTCTGACACTGGGAGTCTGATTTGTGTTGTCTGATCTGAGCATTGGGGGTCTTATTTTAAGGGTCTGATTTGGAAGTCTGATGAGGATTTGCGGATCTTATTTTAGGTCAGATGAGGATTGGGGGTCTGATTTAGGAGTCTGATCTGAGGTGTGATGAAAAATATTTGTTTTCTTATTTTTCTCTGCTTAAACCTAGATGCATCTTATAGGGCTAAAAATATAGTGACTGGTGTGTAAATGTATAGCTTGTGGCTCCTGGTAGTCAGATTATTTTTCTGTCTCTTTGTTTCTGTAAGGTTGGCAACCCTGCCCTAAACTAATACAACCCCTTTAGGTAATACAGACCCCAGACCGGGCGCCCTAAATAAATACCGACCACATCCCTTTCTATAATCCAGAATATTATCTGGACTTATTATGCAGTGCAGTTTGCAGTGTGACCACTAGGTGGCAGACCTGCATTTACATTATTTTCCATATACAATTTTTCCATCAGAGGGCACAGACAGTTCAGCGCTCTGGCATTAACATGCCCTTTGCGTTCGGCAGCTCCAACATGTCAGGTCACCGGGTACATTACAAATGAATTTGTACTCAGCATAGACAGGGAGATGACGCTTTCAAACTTGGGAAGCCCGCAGGCAAATCACTGATTACAACAATATGAAGCGACAGGCGCAATTCAGCAAAAAATCTCCTCCACAACCTCAATGCACTGTCTACCCAGCTCTGTTCATCCTGATCCACCTGATTCATGAATATACAATCGCTTGTCTAATAGATCCTGCTACGCTGCGAACAATTCTGTCCAGTTTCCATGGTTACGACCACCTTGTAATCCATCTGAGGTGGTCGTGCTTGCACACTATAGAAAAAAGTGCCGGCTTCTCTGGTGGCTGGGACTGTGGGAGCACACATAGTCTAGTGCTTTTTCCTATAGTGGGCAAGCACGACCACCACTGATGGATTGCAGGGTGGTCATAACCATGAAAACGAGCAATGTATAATGTGATGGAAAAATTAATCAAGCCGGCAAAGGAGGCAATATGGAGAATCACAATACATTAGTAAGTGGCTTGTATTAACTTTCTCTACATGATAAATGCCACTTACTGAAGTGACACAACCCCTTTAAGCCAGATTTTCACATTCAGTCCTATGCAATCCCGCTATAACTTTCAGTGAGTCACTGCGGTAAAAAAGACAGAAATAGCAGATGTAAAACCCTGAAGTGTTCAGCACCTTCTCTGAGCCGTCCAGACTGGTAAAAATTTAATGTGCAAATGGATTTCTTATTATGCAGAAAGCAAAGACGATCCACAGACAAGAAGCATTATAAATATTCAGTAATCACATCACTTATAATTTATAGATATTAGCCATTATTGTTGGTAATTCCAGTCACCATCAGTCAATACAATAAATATGTCTGTATATAACTACTATAATACTGCCTCCTATGTACAAGAATATAACTACTATAATACTGCTCCTATGTACAAGAATATAACTACTATAATACTGCCTCCTATGTACAAGAATGTAACTACTATAATACTGCTCCTATGTACAAGAATATAACTACTATAATACTGCCTCCTATGTACAAGAATATAACTACTATAATACTGCCTCCTATGTACAAGAATATAACTACTATAAATACTGCCTCCTATGTACAAGAATATAACTACTATAATACTGCTCCTATACAAGAATATAACTATATAACTATAACTATATATACTGCTACCTAAATACTATATATAAATACTGCCCTATGTACAAGAATATAACTACTATAATACTGCCTCCTATGTACAAGACTATATATATATAACTATGTAAAATAAACTACTATAATACTGCTCCTATGTACAAGAATATAACTACTATAATACTGCTCCTATGTACAAGACTATAACTGCTATAATACTGCTCCTATGTACAAGAATATAACTACTATAATACTGCCTCCTATGTACAAGAAATATAACTACTATAATACTGCTCCTATGTACAAGAATATAACTACTATAATACTGCTCCTATGTTAAAGACTATAACTGCTATAATACTGCCTCCTATGTACAAGAATATAACTACTATAATACTGCCTCCTATGTACAAGAATATAACTACTATAATACTGCTCCTATGTACAAGACTATAACTACTATAATACTGCCCCTATGTACAAGAATATAACTATATAAATACTGCCTCCTATGTACAAGATATAACTACTATAATACTGCTCCTATGTACAGGAATATAACTACTATAATACTGCTCCTATGTACAAGAATATAACTGCTATAATACTGGCTCCTATGTACAAGAATATAACTACTATAATACTGCTCCTATGTACAAGAATATAACTACTATAATACTGCTCCTATGTACAAGAATATAACTACTATAATACTGCTCCTATGTACAAGTATATAACTACATAATACTGCTCCTATGTATAAGAATATAACTACTATAATACTGCTCCTATGTACAGAATATAACTACTATAATACTGCCTCCTATGTACAAGAATATAACTACTATAATACTGCTCCTATGTACAAGAATATAACTACTATAATACTGCTCCTATGTACAAGAATATAACTACTATAATACTGCTCCTATGTACAAGAATATAACTACTATAATACTGCTCCTATGTACAAGAATATAACTACTATAATACTGCTCCTATGTACAAGAATATAACTACTATAATACTGCTCCTATGTACAAGAATATAACTACTATAATACTGCCTCCTATGTACAAGAATATAACTACTATAATACTGCTCCTATGTACAAGAATATAACTACTATAATACTGCTCCTATGTACAAGAATATAACTACTATAATACTGCTCCTATGTACAAGAATATAACTACTATAATACTGCTCCTATGTACAAGAATATAACTACTATAATACTGCTCCTATGTACAAGAATATAACTACTACTATAATACTGCCTCCTATGTACAAGAATATAACTACTATAATACTGCTCCTATGTACAAGAATATAACTACTATAATACTGCCTCCTATGTACAGGGAATATAACTACTATAATACTGCTCCTATGTACAGGAATATAACTACTATAATACTGCTCCTATGTACAAGAATATAACAACTATAATACTGCCTCCCTTATGGTACAAGAAATAAAACTACTATAATACTGCCTCCTATGTACAAGAATATAACTACTATAATACTGCTCCTATGACAAGAATATAACTACTATAATACTGCTCCTATGTACAAGAATATAACTACTATAATACTGCTCTATGTACAAGAATATAAACTACTATAATACTGCTCCTATGTACAAGAATATAACTACTATAATACTGCTCCTATGTACAAGAATATAAACTACTTATAATACTGCTCCTATGTACAAGAATATAACTACTATAATACTGCTCCTATGTACAAGAATATAACTACTATAATACTGCTCCTATGTACAAGAATATAACTACTATAATACTGCTCCTATGTACAAGAATATAACTACTATAATACTGCTCCTATGTACAAGAATATAACTACGTATAATACTGCTCCTATGTACAAGAATATAACTACTATAATACTGCTCCTATGTACAAGAATATAACTACTATAATACTGCCCCTATGTACAAGAATATAACTACTATAATACTGCGCCTATGTACAAGAATATAACTACTATAATACTGCTCCTATGTACAAGAATATAACTACTATAATACTGCTCCTATATACAAGAATATAACTACTATAATACTGCTCCTATGTACAAGAATATAACTACTATAATACTGCCTCCTATGTACAAGAATATAACTACTATAATACTGCTCCTATGTACAAGAATATAACTACTATAATACTGCTCCTATGTACAAGAATATAACTACTATAATACTGCTCCTATGTACAAGAATATAACTACTATAGTACTGGTCCTATGTACAAGAATATAACTACTATAATACTGCTCCTATATACAAGAATATACGTAGGTTTTCTCATAACATCAGATGCCTTATTAGGCTGCTCTGTACTGATATACTTGATTTGGCGGTTTATACATAATCTTATATACAGGACGGTACTATTATATGCAGTGTTTAGGGGAAGCATATGACACCGAGATATTTATTTATCTTGATAATAAGTTGTTAAGAAAATTGCAAAATATAATAGAAATGGGATGTGCTGAGACCCCATGGCGGTTCCCTAAAAGATGGATTTGGGTGATCGTTACCTCAGTTCTTCTTTTACTGTATAAAATCCATTGTGAGATATTAGATGCCATTACTACGTGTTAGGTGAGGGCCTAAAGTCCATCTGGCTGACATGGACCTCCTCCGCCCCTTGCCCGGGGTCACCCATATGCGGTCAGACTTTGCATATTCCATTAATGATCTTCCTATGTGTTTACGGGAAGCCCTCCCCCCCCACAGGTCGGAATAACAAGACCATACCCCCCATCTCCACCACCACTCCTGTGTTTGCCCCCCAGCTGCCCATACACGTTGAAGAAGACTATTATACATGATACAAGATGGCTCTTTGTCTTCCATGGAGCCTGGTGTGTTTGAAGTCGGGCCTTAGACAAACGTATTGTTCTTTTTTAGATGCCCAGAGGGGCAAATTGACTCTTCTCTATAGAGTGACACACACAGGCATTCTTCACATCTAGCCCGGAGTCTTGGATTTCCTTCCAGGAGACCGGTCTGACCGGTTGTTCCAGGGATCGTATTCCTGAGCGGATCGTAGCTTCACAACTCATAGCCTGAGGATTGATGTCTGAAGAAGGTAACACCTTAAAGGGACAGCTGTGGCCGCCTGGCATGTGGGGAGGAATGCTCCTGTGACATGTCGAGAAGCTGCGAGGACTTGTCTTGGAAGGTGGGGTCGCTGGCTGAGGAGCATGACACATCTTCTAACCTATTCTTCTCATTAGCCGTAGCTCTTAATTACGGATCGGGAAGCACAAGGAGCACTTTCATCTGCCGACGAATTCATGGAGGACATCCTCGCGTCTTAGGTCACGTCTTGGATTGAGCGAGGAATGTTAATGTCATTAAAAACCTAAAAAAAATACTCATCAAGACCGGCGTCAAAAACTCTCTCCGCTGGTATCCGATGTGACCCAATTATTCGGAGGTGCACGCCTCAAATCTGTGCAGGCCCTACAGGTGTGGATCTCCGATATAATCTCTGCCAGTTTCCTGGCATGGGTTCTAGTATATCTGACAAACCGCATTCACCGCTCACCACTCCACTTTGGAAAGCGGCGAGTAAATCCTCCAAAAAGTCACAATTTTTGCACAAAAGTAGGGTGCGCCAATTTGTAACATTTTGGCGACACTTTTCTGTCATCCATGAGAAGTCAGAAAAATACAAAGTCTAGAAGAGTGATTGCGGCTTTTTAGTGGTGGCGGAACAGACGCAGGTCATGCGGATCATACACGGGTTATCATGTGTGATACTGTCTGCTGAGATGGTGTATCTGAGCCTATCCGGTGTGATACTGTCTGCTGAGATGGTGTATCTGAGCCTATCAGGTGTGATACTGTGTGCTGAGATGGTGTATCTGAGCCTATCAGGTGTGATACTGTGTGCTAAGATGGTGTATCTGAGCCTATAAGGTGTGATACTGTCTGCTGAGATGGTGTATCTGAGCCTATCTGGTGTGATACTGTCTGCTGAGATGGTGTATCTGAGCCTATCAGGTGTGATACTGTCTGCTGAGATGGTGTATCTGAGCCTATCAGGTGTGATACTGTCTGCTAAGATGGTGTATCTGAGCCTATCAGGTGTGATACTGTCTGCTAAGATGGTGTATCTGAGCCTATCTGGTGTGATACTGTCTGCTGAGATGGTGTATCTGAGCCTATCAGTTGTGATACTGTCTGCTGAGATGGTGTATCTGAGCCTATCTGGTGTGATACTGTCTGCTGA
The DNA here is from genome assembly GCA_900303285.1 of Rhinella marina. NCBI lineage: Eukaryota > Metazoa > Chordata > Amphibia > Anura > Bufonidae > Rhinella > Rhinella marina. The sequence continues at coordinate 45,614 of ONZH01021788.1, forward strand.
GATGGTGTATCTGAGCCTATCCGGTGTGATACTATCTGCTGAGATGGTGTATCTGAGCCTATCAGGTGTGATACTGTCTGCTAAGATGGTGTATCTGAGCCTATCATGTGTGATACTGTCTGCTAAGATGGTGTATCTGAGCCTATCAGGTGTGATACTGTCTGCTGAGATGGTGTATCTGATCCTATCAGGTGTGATACTCTCTTCTGAGTCATGTATCTAAATCTATCCTGTGTGATAATGGCTGTCGAGATGGTGTATCTAAGCCTGTCATATGTGATACTGTCTACTGAGCTAGTGTATCTAATCCTACCATGTGTGATACCGTCTGCTGAGCTGCTGTATCTAGTCCTATCATGTGTAATACTGTCTGCTGAGCTGTGTATCTAAGCCTTGCATGTGTGATACTCTGTGCTGAGCCATGTATCCAATCCTATCATGTGTGATACAGTCTGCTGAGCTGCTGTATCTAATCCTATCATGTGTGATACAGTCTGCTGAGCTGCTGTATCTAATCCTATCATGTGTGATACTCTTTGTTGAGCCATGTATCTAATTCTATTGTGTGTTATGCAGCCTTCTGAGCTTGTGTATCTAAGCCTGTCAAGTCTGATACTGTCTTGTGAGCTGGTGTATCTAAGCCGATCATGTGTGATACAGTCAGCATTAACCCTTAAGCGTTAGATGATGTCACTCCTATAATACATATATGTATGTTCAGGACGGGCCGTCTGTCTCGGGGGTCACATGACTCACTGAGCCGCCGTCGCCCATATCCAGTGAGTCACCCGGTGCAGGCTACACCTGGGTCTGAGGAGTCTTGTCACGTTATAACCTGTCCATTATAAGGAATAATCCATCTTCTTGCTGTGAAGAAGAAGGAATCGGACGTCGTCCTGGATTTCAGTGTCCTCTGTTGATCCACACTGTAGCCTGGAGCCTCATGGCGCCTAGACTTATGCAATCTGTACCCGATCTACAAAGCAGACCGATAACAGATACAGCAAATTACCTTATCATTGGACAAGGATGAAGCTTCACTTATATAAAACTCCTCCTAATAAGAAAGTGTTGATAAGTAATACAGTACCTTGCAAAAGTATTCAACCCCTAAGAATATATGCATGCCAAGGTTACTTATATAGATTGCTCCAGGCTGTGTTTTTATTGCAATCCAGTATTTTCTAAAAAAGCACTTTTTCAAAAATTCATTTCAGCTAAGGGGTTGAATACTTTTGCAACACTTATTTATGAAAATTAGGCATTGTGAACTTCATTGGTCTGTGCCAGAAATTGCCCAGATCCCACTATGGTCAGTTCGGCTATGCTTCTCTTCTAGAACAGACTACTGTGATGTGAGCATAGCCTTAGAAGCCTCCTTAGATATTGGCCAAGTTTTAAAGATATCCCCTATCCACAGGAATGTAGGTAAGGGTCTGCTCAGTGGAACCCCAACTGATCATGAGAACTGGGGTCCTATGTTGACCTTATATGTCTTGCTCTGTAGGTGCCTTGTGGGCCCCCAGAGGGACTACACCACAGGCCCACCCTTCACCCATTAGATCCTTACATGGTGGCCTTGTTACATTGAATCACTGGCATAGCCCTAGTGTCAGCTGGAGGTACTTTGAGGGCCACCAGAGGAACTACACTAAGGGCCCACCCTCCATCCATTAGATCCTAACATGGTGGCCTTGTTACATTGTATCACTGGCATAACCCTAGTGTCAGCTGGAGGTACTTTGAGGGTCAGCAGAGGAACTACACCAAGGGTCCACCTCCATCCATTAGATCCTAACATGGTGGCCTTGTTACATTGTATCACTGGCATAACCCTAGTGTCAGCTGGAAGTACTTTGAGGGTCAGCAGAGGAACTACACCAAGGGGCTAACCTTTCACCCATTAGATCCTAACATGGTGGCCTTGTTACACTGTATCACTGGCATAACCCTAGTGTCAGCTGGAGGTACTTTGAGGGTCACCAGAGGAACTACACCAAGGGCCCACCCTCCATCCATTAGATCCTAACATCGGGCCTTGTTACATTGTATCACTGGCATAACCCTAGTGTCAGCTGGAGGTACTTTGAGGGTCACCAGAGGAACTACACCAAGGGCCCACCCTCCATCCATTAGATCCTAACATCGGGCCTTGTTACATTGTATCACTGCATAACCCTAGTGTCAGCTGGAGGTACTTTGAGGGTCAGCAGAGGAACTACACCAAGGGTCCACCCTCCATCCATTAGATCCTAACATGGTGGCCTTGTTACATTGTATCACTGGCATAACCCTAGTGTCAGCTGGAAGTACTTTGAGGGTCAGCAGAGGAACTACACCAAGGGGCTAACCTTTCACCCATTAGATCCTAACATGGTGGCCTTGTTACACTGTATCACTGGCATAGCCCTAGTGTCAGCTGGAGGTACTTTGAGGGTCACCAAAGGAACTACACTAAGGGCCCACCCTCCATCCATTAGATCCTAACATGTTGGCCTTGTTACTTATGTTCTATGTGTTATATATCTAGTGTCAGCTGGAGGTACCTTGAGGACCACCAGAGGGACAATACCAAGGGGCTACCCTTACCACAGTCCACATTAATAGAAAAATAACCCAAGTGACCCAATCCTTCTACCAGGAGCTTCAGAAGAAGTGTCTACTCCTGAACCTTCTGGTTCTTGTGATCTGGTCAGAACATGGACCCACCAGAGGTTCCGTTTTTTGGAAGGGTAGAGAATCGAGTCCACAATGACGTAAATCACTTTTATTAAAATAATTTCATTTGTACACAGTGATCCAGACTATACACATTAAAGGTAAACCCCGACTACCCTGACACCCCAACTCCCCTCCAGTGATAACCTGCACCCCAAATTCTTCAAAAATTCCACTTCGAATGGAGACAACGAAAAAAATATCAATAAATATATATTACAAATGTGGAAAGAGAGTCTATGATCTCAAGTACTTCGGCAGTGGTCACGAAACGTAAGTGTCGCAGATCCCAACAAAAAGTCCAGAGGTCGGTGCTAACGTCTGGTTGGGCTCTGTTGAGAAGACGGGGAGTCTGCTGCTGCTCGAATTAGGAGCCACCTGGAGCCCAGGGCTTTGGAGAAATGGTCTTCTACTGAGCTGTAAGAGGACTGAGATGGAGGGGAACGGACGCTTGGTTGAGCGGTGCAGGAGTTGAGACTTCTTTGGAAATGTTCTTCTACTTCAGGAGAGCAGGTCCTGGGTGACCCTACAGACAGATCAACATCAGATTTAGGACTAATTCTAATAGTCATACAATGCATTGATAAAAAAAAAATTGAAGGTCCAAAAACCAGGAACTTACATTGTGTCCGTGAGTCTTGGAGAGGGCTTGTTGTCTTGTTGTCTGCGGTTGGAGGTGGACTTGTTTTAGTTCTGGATATGCAGGTGATTACGGAAGGTCTCATCTGAAAGTGGAGAAGCAAAATCATATTAGGCATGGCATAAGTGGACCTTAAGAAGACAAGGAAACTTCTGGAGACCGTTCTTGGTTAAGTCTTGTGGACAGAACCCACCTGTTGCAGCATGGCTGAGGTCAACATTGGTTGCTCGCTTGGCTTTTCCAACCTTTTCACCAAAGCTAGAGGCTGTTCTTCTTCTGTTTGTCTGTTCTCCTTCCTTTCCAAGAGTCTCTGCTCGGGTATTAACCTTTTCAGAACATTTTTCAGGTCCACGTGAGTGGCCAAGACTTTAGGACTCCTGGGTGGTGTTGCTGAAGGCTGTCGTGATGCACACTTCATAGTCACTTGGGAATGGGAAGATTTTTCCCTGTAAGAACATAAGGAAATCAACATGGTATCTCCTCAAAACAGTGGGTCCACAATACTTTCTTGGAAGAACAATGTGACACCTATGGAATACTCAAATTTGCATGGGACAGTTGCGTCTATCCTATGGAATGTACTATTTGCAAAGAAGTTTTTGGGGATCTTCTGCAGATGTTCATGTAGGACAGTGGAGTAATGATCTGTAGATTTTTGGTTAGGTGAGAACAATGTTTACCTGTTCTGGTGGCTGGAAGAACAAAGTCTCTTCTGAGGTTGTGGAGGATCTGGGCTCAGTTTGCGCTTGATGGGGTAGATGGGTATTCCATGGTTGGTTAATGGACGGTACCGGTCCACGTTGCGCGCGCTGTGCTGCCCTGCAATGATACACAGAAGATTAGTGATTGAGGTGGACACCCCCTTAGCGTGAAGCCTGGTGAGACCCTACACAATATGTATGTTCAAAGTACATAACACATAGTCATCACTCCAAAAAGGACAATAAAACACGGGAGGTCCTCAATTCGATGGTACGATGGCCAAATACACTCAAAAAAAATCAACCCACCCCACAAGGTCCACTGGTGGCCACCTAGATTGGAGAGTTGACTCTACGTGGTCCACTATTAAATGGTTTGTGTAGGTCAAGTGCAACTTTTTGGAACAAACCATCAATAATACGGGGGATATTCATGGAATAAACAATATGCATTAGAATCGGGGAAGGTAGATGGTACTCACCTTCTAGGATGTAGACTTTGAAGCCACTGGAGATGCCCATGGTGTACTGCAGGCTGGAGACGGCCATTGTCACTGCGGTAAACAGCTGCAGGATTACAGACGATTCTACCTGGAGCTGCCCCGTGCTGGTTTTATATTTACCTGGATAAAAGGGCAGCCAATCAGAGGTGGAGCTGCACCTGGCCCCGCCCACCCCCTCACCTGGATCATCACCTTTCAGAGCATGCAAACCCCCCCCCCATCTCATCACCTGTGTTGTCAGAGCCTACAGTGCGTGCGCCTTTGTAAGCAAATGCGATGGGGGGATAAAAGAGGCTTCTGAAGACATGCTAATGTCACTAGGTCATGATGTCCGCCCATCTACAGATCAGCACATCTTCAGGCTTCACGTGGCTCAAAGAATGTGCACTATATGGGCAAAACGTTTGGGAGGGCTTCCTTGTATTTTCTTGAATGAGAAAAAATAATAATAGCGCCATATAGCAGGTTCAGATCGGCATACCGAGCACAAATAATATCACCATACAGTGCTTGCAGGAGATCACCATAGAGTGTCCCACTAATACTAATATTAATTGCATAAATAATATCGCCATACAGTGTCCAAGCAATATCAGGATACGGTCCCAAATCGCTATCTACATACTATGCCCAAATAGTGTCACACTACAGTTCTTCACAAGATCAGAGAGTGCCCCAATAATATCAGTATTGATTGCCTAAATAATATCGCCATACAGTGTCCAAGGAATATCAGTATACAGTCCCAAATCTACATACTGTGCTCAAATAGTGTCACACTACAGTGCTTCACAAGATCAGAGAGCCAATAATACCAGTATTGATTGCCTAAATAATATCGCCATACAATGCTCAAATAATACTAATACACAGTGTTTGCACGAGATCATCGTGCAAAAAATGATTCACTGCCTAAATAATATAACCAGCCAGTGCCCAAATAATATCAGTATACAGTCCCAGAGCAATATAGGCAATCTGTGCTCAAATAATACCAACATATAGTGCTAATTTATGCCGCTATATATTGCTGCAATTATATCACCATAAAGTGCTTACCATACAGTGTCTAAATAATACCATGATACAGTGCTGGCATGAGATCACCATACAATGCCTAAACAATACTACCATACAGTGCCCAAATAATACAACAGTACAGTGCTGGCATGAGATCACCATGCAGTACACAGATAATATTACCATATAGTGCCCACATAAAAACAGATTACAGGGACTGCATAAAATCATCATATAGTGTCCAAATAAAAACTACCAGACAGTGCCCAAATAATACTACTATACATTGCTCATCTGAAACCAGATTACAGTGCTTGCATAAGATCACTATACAGTGCTCAAATAATACTACCATACAGTGCTTGCATGAGATCAGCATACAGTGCCTAAGCAATGCTACCATACAGTGCTCAGATAATACTACAGTACAGTGCTGGCATGAGATCACCATGCAATATCCAGATAACATTACCATATGGTGCTCACTTAATACTACAATACTGTATCCAAATAATACTACCGTACAGCGCTCGCCTAAGGTCACTATACTGTATCCAAATAATACTACCATACACTGCCCAAATAAAACTAGATTACAGTGCTATGAATAATACCACCATACAGTGCTTGCATAACATCACCATACAGTATCCAAATAATACTACCATACAGTATGCAAATAATACCACCATACAATGCTTGAATAAGATCACCATACAGTATCCAAATAATACTACCATACAGTATCCAAATAATACCTCCATATAGTACTTGAATAAGATCACCATACAGTATCCAAATAATACCACCATACAGTGCTTGAATAATGCCACCATACAGTATCCAAATAATACCTCCATACAGTACTTGAATAACATTACCATACAGTATCCAAATAATACTACCATACAGTATTCAAATAATACTACCATACAGTGCTTGAATAAGATCACCATACAGTATCCAAATAATACCACCATACAATGCTTGAATAAGATCACCATACAGTATACCAATAATACTACCATACAGTGCTTGAATAAGATCACCATACAGTATCCAAATAATACCACCATACAGTGCTTCCATAAGATAAACTATATCGCTATACAGTACCCAAAAAATAGCAGCAAGTTACCATGATTTACTGCCTGAATCTGCACACCGCCCCTCTAGTGGCGGATGATTGTCTCCGCAGTAATGACCCACAGGGGCTCCAGATCTGACCCCTTGCCATCCCTGAATCTACCTGCCGCTCCTAGTCCAGATATCGGGCGGTATGTTCCCCATTTGCCCCGGAATTCATGACTTCTTCTAATCTATTGCTCTCTGTTATCACCCACATCCGTCTGGGCGGAGGCCGACCGCAGTGATCCTCCATGAGAGGATGGTCAGACGGTGTGTGTAAAGCATGCACCCGCCACATATCTGCCATTTGTTACAATGTATCAGCGCAGGTTAAGTGATAAAATTCCAAGAAACCTGTTGCAGGAGAATCAGAATCCCAAATCTAAAACCAGAATGTTTCCATTCACTGCCAGCAAGCAGAGATCTTGCAGACGGTGAAGCATTGAAATGGCGAGTCTATTCGATAAAGTTTTTAAACTTTTCGTTATACTACGATGTGTCTGTGTGGCCGGGCTGGGGCAGCGGCAAGGGGCATGATATGATGGCGGGCAGACAGAAGCAAGCGCTGCTAGTGGCTGCGTGGTGCGGCACAGGCCCGCACACGTACGAGGCAGGCAGCGGGCGCATTCCCTCATACAATCCAGTCGGTTTACATACTTGTCATTCCTACATAGGATCACAAGGTATGCGCAGGAACATGTTGCGGCACAGCAGGCATTGTTTGGCCGTATTACTGATCCAGCACATGACACAGAGCCCCCGAGGTGGTGGTAGCGGTGGGGGGGGGCGTGCGCAGGAGCGGCTGTCATCTTCATGATCGACCACCCCATCGTACTGTGTGACCCTATTGCAGTGCGGTGGCCACTGTACCACCGGTGGGGCGTTGCAAAAGTATTCAACCCCCTCTAAACCATTACCAGAGATGGAAACATGACGCATTACACTGGATCACTGCTGGATCCCCGTTTCATTTTCACCTCAAAGTTTAGGGTTTTATTCACACGACACAGAATTTTATTTATTTTTTGCGCAAATCTGCGACTTCAGTTTCTGAAAAATTTCGCCCTGTGAGTATGACAGCGTGTCTAAACGTTGGCACTTGGATTATTGGGCTAATTATCAAGAAACAATGAATTTTATAAAAAAAATAAAAGGGATTCAAAGGGGTTGAATACTTATGCAATGTGCCATAATAGCTTTAACAGTTACCGGTTTGCAATGAATAGACTTTGTGTGGTTTTTGGAAATGATGACGCTCCCTTCAAAGCCCATTAGGATCCACCATGGCCAAAGGGACCCCAGGTGGGTTATATGGCGGCCACGTATACCGCCATACCGTGTCCACGAGGGCATCTTTTGGCTGTAGACCTCCTGGAATGCCGTTCTCCCAGCTGAAGCGCAAAGCATCATGGTCCTGAGTTGGGGCACCAGGAATCATGCCCTAAGGGGTGCTTTTTTTTTTTTTAATGACCCCCCCTAAGGACGCTTTTATGCATTGAGTCTGATTGTATCCAAGTTCTGTAGGTGGGATACTCCTTAAAGGGGACCTGCCTGATTTACAATACGGGATGAATGCTGATTTATATTAGCCCGGCCCCCCATGTCTACTCTTAAAGGGTCATTTAATATAAAGTAGTAATCCCATTGAAGTAGGCTATAATAGGCCGGTTGTCCTGTCCCTTTAAATGGATATATCCTGCAGCGTGATAAACCTGTAATTTCCAGCTATGGAAGGGAACGCCCGTTGTTGTTGTTGGAGGGTGATGGAGAAAGGGAAGCGTTCCGGAGTAGTCATCAGGGCTGTAGCGCGACGGGCACGGCGCTCAGTATGTAATCACGAGTTACCCCGTGTGGGGCATCATGGCCCCGGGCTATGAATTGAGGTGCATTGTTATGAACTGATATTTCCTGATCTGCCCCCCCTACCCCCCCCCGACATAAGGCCAGGCATAACGCTGACACACCTTCCCCATCCTCACCCTGCCCCGAGGGCGCCGCAGCATGCCAGACTCTGCACACTTCCAGGGAGCGGCACAAGCCTGATCCGTGCCTCGCTCCCTGCCCCTCCGAGACCTGTCAGCGAGGGACGAGCCTATGTTTACTTAACCATCACTCACTAAATGCGGAGTCGAGATCTGAAGGAAGAAGAGCTGACACTTCACGACACTTCACCGACTACCTTCTCATCAGATGGGATCCCTTAGGCCTCTTACGCGCGGACGGGATCCTGAGCCATTCGTCTGTGCACACGAGCATCCATCATCATCTCATCTTCTATATGCATGCATGCAAAAAAAAAAAAAACGGAAGGCATCTGGATATAATGAGTTTTTCACTGATGGTTGCGAGGAGATGTTGAGGGTTATAGTTCATCTTTTTTTCACACGCATGAAAAATGCATCAAAAACTGAAACACTGAACACAGTCATAGACAAAACTGATTAAACCTGCGCGCAAACAGATCCTGACTCATTCTGTATCGCCTTAAAGGGGTTCTCCGCTTTGGACTAATCCCCCTTTTTTTTTTTTTGCTAAGAAGGGTCCTGCTTCTGGGCTTTTGAAAGGGTGCGGCATCAGATGGCCGAACCAGACCCCTATATTAATTTCTGACCCCAGACCAGATCCCAGTATTATATTAATATCAGACCCCAGACCAGACCCCTATATTAATTTCAGACCCCAGAACAGACCCCGGTATTAATATCAGATGCCAGACCAGACCTCTATATTAATATCAGACCCCAGGCCAGGCCCCTATATTAATATCTGACTCCAGACCAGACCCCAGTATTAATATCAGACGCCAGACCAGACCTCTATTTTAATATCAGACCCCAGACCAGGCCCCTATATTAATATCAGACCCCAGACCAGGCCCCTATATGATTATCAGACCAGACCCCTATATTAATTTCAGACTCCAGACCAAACCCAGTATTAATATCAGACCCTAGACCAGACCCATATATTACACCACAAACCCCTATATTAATATCAGACACCAGATCCATATATTATCAGACCCCAGACCAGAATCCAGTATTAATATCAGATTTCAGACCAGACACCTTTATTAATATCAGACCCCAGACCAGACCCCTATATTCATTTCAGACCCCAGACCAGACCCCCTATATTATTTCAGACCCCATATTAATATCTGACACCAGACCCCAGTATTAATATCAGAGGCCAGACCAGACCTCTATATTAATATCAGACCCCAGACCAGGCCCCTATATTAATATCACACCCCAGACCAGACCCCTAAATTAATTTCAGACTCCAGACCAAACCCAGTATTAATATCAGACCCTAGACCAGACCTATATATTACACCACAGACCCCTATATTAATATCAAACACCAGACCCATATATTATCAGACCCCAGACCAGAGCCCAGTATTAATATCAGACTCCAGAGCAGACACCAGTATTAATATCAGACCCCAGACCAGACCCTTATATTAATATCAGACTCCAGGCCAGACCTTCTATATTAATATTAGACCCCAGACCAGGCCCTTTATATTAATATCAGATCCCAAACCAGATGCCTTATATCAATATCAGACCCCAGACCAGATCTCTTATGTTAATATCATACCCCAGACCAGGCCCCTATATTAATATCACACCCCAGACCAGGCCCCTATATTAATTTTAGACTCGGGACCAAACCCCAGTATTAATATCAGATCCTAGACCAGACCCATATATTATACCACAGACCCCAATATTAATATCAGACACCAGACCCATATATTATCAGACCCCAGACCAGAACCCAGTATTAATATCAGACTCCAGATTAGACCCCAGTATTAATATCAGACCCCAGACCAGACTCCTATATTAATATTATACCCCAGACCAGGCCCTTTATATTAATATCAGATCCCAAACCAGATCCTTTATATTAATATCAGACCCTAGACCAGACCCCTTATATTAATATCAGACACCAGACCAGGCCCCTATATTAATTTCAGACTCGGGACCAAACCCCAGTATTAATATCAGACTCCAGACCTGACCCCAATATTAATATCAGACCCCTATATTAATATCAGACCCCAGACCAGACCCCAGTATTAATATAAGACGCCAGACCAGACAACTATATTAATATCAGACCCCAGACCAGACCCTCTATATTTATATCAGACCCCAGACCAAACCCCTTATATTAATATCAGACACCAGACCAGGCCCCTATATTAATTTCAGACTCGGGACCAAACCCCAGTATTAATATCAGATCCTAGACCAGACCCATATATTACACCACAGACCCCTATATTAATATCACCAGGCCCATATATTATCAGAACACAGACCAGAACCCAGTATTAATATCAGACTCCAGACCTGACCCCAATATTAATATCAGACCCTATATTAATATCAGACCCCAGACCAGACCCCAGTATTAATATAAGACGCCAGACCAGACAACTATATTAATATCAGACCCCAGACCAGACCCTCTATATTTATATCAGACCCCAGACCAAACCCCTTATATTAATATCAGACCCCAGACCAGACCCTTATATTAATATCAGACCTCAGACCAGACCCCTTATATTAATATCAGACCCCAGACCAGACCCCTATATTAATATCAGACTCCAGACCAGGCCCCCATGTTAATTTCAGACTCGGGCCCAAACCCCAGTATGAATATCAGATCCTAGCCCAGACCCATATATTACACCACAGACCCTATATTAATATCAGACACCAGACCAGACCCCAGTATTAATATCAGAGCCCAGATCAGACCCCTATATTAATATCAGACTCCAGACCAGATCTTCTATATTAATATTAGACCCCAGACCAGGCCCTTTATATTAATATCAGATCCCAAATCAGACTCCCTATTTGAATATCAGACCCTTACATTCAGTGTCAGACTTGGGTTGCTTGGGCCCACCAGAGGAAATTTTCTTGGGGCCCAACCTCCATATCATTAATGTCTTAGGTTTTGATTGGCTCAAAAAGAAGTTCCTGAACCGGTTTTATCTACTGGGCCTTAGGGGCCCTCAATGGCATCACACCATGGGCCCACCATAGGATCCTCGGAGACTGCATATATTAATATCAGATCACAGACCATGCCCCCTAAATATATCCAGGGGGAAACTACACGGCATACATTTTTATTCTGTGCTCTCTCCAGCTCCACCTGCAGGACATAGGCGCAAATTACAACCGCTTACAAATCAAAGGTTCCCCCAACCTGCGGCTTTCCAGCTGTTGCAAAACTCCCATTCTGCCCTGACGACGGTATTATCCACCAGGGGGATTTCCACATTGAATAATGTGATCCGGGAGCGTGCGCGGCGACAAGTCTTTTCACATTCGCGAGGGAAAAAAGAGAATTAGGTCAACAGGTGAACAAGTTTTGACGGCGCGTTGTTCCAATATGGCGAGGGGGGTGTGTGTCGTGACTTGTGCACATAATGATCCTTTCACAAGAAGCACACACTCCTCCATTGTCTGATGAGGCAGATTAAAGCGGACAGGGGGGGACCCCGCCGCCCCGCCCCCGACCTCAACCCCCCCCAACCACTCATCTCCTCACTTGTTGAGTGAAGGCTTGTGCCAGCCATCTGCCTCTGTTTACTTTGCAGGGTGTTTGCTCAGGAATGTCAGCCCCCAGGCACTTGTGTGGGGAGGGGTCATCGGGAGGGGGGGGGCGGTGGAGGGGCGGTTGAGTTTTTGGAAAGATAAGGATCCCCCCCAGGGCGGTGGACATTGGGGTCAGAGATGCTTCCTGTGAAGAGGTAAAAAAGATGGCATATAGGTGGAGGTTACATCTGGATACAAAGTGATCGGGGGATGATTTCCTGTCGGGCGATCACTGTGATCAATGCTGATCTATAGGACAAAGTGGACAGAGAGGGACTCAAAATACAGAGAGGAGGCTGATAATACAGAGAGGGACTGACAATACAGAGAGGGGCTGATAATACAGAGAGGGACTGACAATACAGAGAGAGGCTGATAATACAGAGAGGAGGCTGATAATACAGAGAGGAGGCTCATAATACAGAGAGGGGGCTGATAATACAGAGAGGGGCTGATAATACACAGAGAGGGGCTGATAATACAGAGAGAGGGGGCTGATAATACAGAGAGAGAGGAGAGGCTGATAATACAGAGAGGGGGCTGATAACACAGAGAGGGGCTGATAACACAGAGAGGGGATAATACTGATAATACAGAGAGGGGCTGATAATACAGAGAGGGGCTGATAATACAGAGAGGGGCTGATAATACAGAGAGGGGCTATATACAGAGAGGGGCTGATAATACATGATAATACAGAGAGGGGCTGATAAATACAGAGAGGGCTGATAATACAGAGAGGGGCTGATAATACAGAGAGGGGCTGATAATACAGAGAGAGGATGCTGATAATACAGAGAGGAGGCTGATAATACAGAGAGGGGCTGATAATAAGAGAGGTGATAATACAGAGAGGGGCTGATAATACAGAGAGGGGCTGAGGCTGATAATACAGAGAGGGGCTGATAAGAGAGGGGCTGATAATACAGAGGCTGAGAGGGAGGCTGATAATACAGAGAGGGGCTGATAATACAGAGAGGGGCTGATAATAATACAGAGAGGAGGCTGATAATACAGAGAGGATAATACAGGCTGATAATACAGAGAGGGGCTGATAATACAGATGATAATACAGAGAGGGGCTGATAATACAGAGAGGGGCTGATATAATACAGAGAGGGGCTGATAATTACAGAGAGGGGCTGATAATAATAGAGAGGAGGCTGATAATACAGAGAGGGGCTGATAAATACAGACAGAGAGGGGCTGATAATACAGAGAGGGGGCTGATAATACAGAGAGGGGCTGATAATACATATATATAGAGAGGGGCTGATAATACAGAGAGGGGCTGATAATACAGAGAGGGCTGATAATACAGAGAGGAGGGGGGCTGATAATACAGAGAGGAGGCTGATAATACAGAGAGGGGAGAGGGGCTGATATAAGAGAGGGGCTGATAATACAGAGAGGAGGCTGATAATACAGAGAGGAGGCTGATAATACAGAGAGGGAGAGGAGGCTGATAATACAGAGAGGAGAGAGGAGGCTGATAATACAGAGAGGGAATGATAATACAGAGAGGGGCTGATAATACAGAGAGGGGATAATACAGAGAGGGCTGATATACAGAGATGATAATACAGAGAGGAGAGAGAAGGCTGATAATACAGAGAGGGGCTGATAATACAGAGAGGAGGTGATAATACAGAGGGCTAATACAGAGAGGGGCTGATAATACAGAGAGGGGATAATACAGAGAGGGGCTGATAATACAGAGAGGGGCTGATATAATACAGAGAGGGGCTGATAATACTGATAATACAGAGAGGGGGCTGATAATACAGAGAGGGGCTGATAATACAGAGAGGGGCTGATGAATACAGAGAGGAGGGCTGATAATACAGAGAGGGGGCTGATAATACAGAGAGAGGGAGAGGAGCTGATAATACATGATACAGAAGAGAGGGGGCTGATAATACAGAGAGGGGCTGATAATACAGAGAGGGCTGATAATACAGAGAGGAGGCTGATAATACAGAGAGGGGCTGATAATACAGAGAGGGGCTGATAATACAGAGAGGGGCTGATAATACAGAGAGGGGCTGCTGATAATACAGAGAGGGGGCTGATAATACAGAGAGGGGCTGATAATACAGAGAGGGGCTGATAATACAGAGAGGGCTGATAATACAGAGAGGGGCTGATAATACAGAGAGG
>ONZH01021789.1:0-35243 GCA_900303285.1 Rhinella marina
ACTTGGTCTGCTTAATTGCAACCCAGACAAATGTCGCACAGAGGTTTTTGTAATGTAGCTATATAAGTGAGAGCAAAAGACCTTTTTTAATTACTTGACGTACAGAATGTGTCACCTGGACAGAAAATACGGATTGTGCTTTGTATATAGGTGGATAAGTTAGAGCTAATTTACGTATGTTATTACGTACCGTGCAGTATGGAGCAATTACACTGAAACTATTTACGTGACGTACAAAAATGTGTCACCTGGACAGAAAATACGGATTGTGGTTTGTGGTGACTGGACAGCTGAACTGTGACACACAGAATGGTTCCATCCAGCTGTATGAAATGGATTTGTATCACTGAGATAAAACAACAAAAAAACTTTTTTTTTTTTTATATTTTTTTTATATATATATTTTTAACGTGACGTGCAGAAACTATCAGAGAGCAAACTCAGCCCCTGCTGACTGTGGCTATTTTGACTGCAACCCAGACATATGTCGCACAGAGATTTTTGTAATGTAGCTGTATCAGTGAGAGCAAAAGACCTTTTTTAATTACGTGACGTACAGAATGTGTCACCTGGACAGAAAATACGGATTGTGGTTTGTTGTGACTGGACAGCTGAACTGTGACACACAGAATGGTTCCACACAGCTGTATGAAATGGATTTGTATCACTGAGATAAAACAACAAAAAAACTATTTTTTTAATATTTTTTAAAATATTTTTTTAATATATGTATATATTTTTTTAACGTGACGTGCAGAAACTATCAGAGAGCAAACTCAGCCCCTGCTGACTGTGGCTATTTTGACTGCAACCCAGACAAATGTCGCACAGAGATTTTTCTAATGTAGCTGTATCAGTGAAAGCAAAAGACCGTATTTGATTACGTGACGTACAGAATGGGACACCTGAATGGAAAATACGGATTGTGGTTTGTGGTGAGTGGACAGCTGAACTGTGACACACAGAATGGTTCCACACAGCTGTATGAAATGGATTTGTATCACTGAGATAAAAAAATTGTTCTATATGGTGATAGCTGCACTACTAGTGCCAGCCAGCTTAGCCAGGAGACAAAAAAAATTGTATTGTAACTCTTAGAAGGGCTGTTGGGTTCTTTCGATATCACTCCTGCCTAACAGAGAACTAAATCCAGGCCCTAACACTCTCCCTGAAACGCAGCAGATCTGTCCCTAACCACATCCAGACAGCATCTGAGCCGAGCACTGCGGGCAGTCACTAGTATATTCCAGGGTCACCTGATCAGGCCAGCCAACCCCTGCTATCGACATGTAAGGGCCCCCACGTGATGCTGGGTGTACCGTAGAGTCTCCTGGCTTGTGATTGGCTGAGTTTATAGGCGCCAAAAATTCAAAATGCGGGAGATGCCATTTCCTCGAGCATGGCGAGATACTCGTCCGAGCAGCGAGCACTTACGAGTACCGTAATACTCGAACGAGCACCAAGCTTGGACGAGCATGCTCGCTCATCTCTAATTGTAATGCATTGTAAAGGGGTTCAGACCCCAAAAGTTAAAAAAGTGTAAAAAAAGAAAGTGAAAAAAAAGTGAAAAAATAAAAAATAGAGAAAAAAATAAAAATAGACATATTAGGTATTGCCGCGTCTGTATCGACCGGCTGTATAAAAATTTATAGTTTTTAAAAAACTATGCCAAAACAGCCATTTTTTTCCCTCTTGCCTTTATAAAAAGTGTAATAGCAGGCGATCAAAAAGGCGTATTTAACCCAAAATGGTACCAATCAAACCGTCATCTCGTCCCGCAGAAATTTAGACCCTACCTTAGACAATCAACAGAAAAATAAAAAAAATATGGCTCCCAGAAAATGGCAACAGAAAAAAAAGATTTTATTCTGTTCAAAAATGCATCTAATGTGTAAACCTTTCCAAAAATAAAAATGTTAGACATATTGGCTATCGCCGTGTCTGTAACAACCTGCTCTATAAAAATATTACATGAGATGGCCCCCCAAGTGAATGCTTTAAAAAAATTTTTTTAAAAAAACTATGCCAAAACAGCCATTTTTTCCCTCTTGCCTCACAAAAGGTGTAATAGCAGGCGATCAAAAAGGCGTATTTAAACCAAAATGGTACCAATCAAATCATCATCTTGTCCCGCAAAAAATGTGACCCTACCTGAGACAATCGCCCAAAAAAATAAAAAAATATGGCTCTCAGAAAATAGCAACACAAAAAAAAGATTTTATTCTGTTAAAAAATGCATCTAATGTGTAAAACTTTCCAAAAATAAAAATGTTAGACATATTGGGTATCGCTGCATCCTTAACAACCTGCTCTATAAAAATATTACATGAGATGGCCCCCCAGGTGAATGCTATAAAAAAATTTTTAAAAAAACTATGCCAGAACACCCATTTTTCCCTCTTGCCTCACAAAAAGTGTAATAGCAGGCGATCAAAAAGGTGTATTTAACCCAAAATGGTACCAATCAAACCGTCATCTCATCCCGCAGAAATTTAGACCCTACCTGAGACAATCAACTGAAAAAATAAAAAAATATGGCTCCCAGAAAATGGCAACAGAAAAAAAAGATTTTATTCTGTTCAAAAATGCATCTAATGTGTAAAACTTTCCAAAAATAAAAATGTTAGACATATTGGCTATCGCCGCGTCCGTAACAACCTGCTCTATAAAAATATTACATGAGATGGCCCCCTAGGTGAATGCTGTAAAAAAAATTTTTTTTAAAACTATGCCAAAACAGCCATTTTTTTCCTCTTACCTCACAAAAAGTTTAATAGCAGGCGTTCAAAAAGGCGTATTTAACCCAAAATAGTAACAATCAAACCGTCATCTCATCCCGCAGAAATTTAGACCCTACCTTAGACAATCAACAGGAAAATAAAAAATATGGCTCCCAGAAAATGGCAACAAAAAAAAAGATTTTATTTTGTTCAAAAATGCATCTAATGTGTAAAACTTTCCAAAAATAAAAACGTCCATAACAACCTGCTCTATAAAATTATTTCATGAGATGGCCCCCCCAGGTGAATGCTATAATTTTTATTTTTTTAAACTATGCCAAAACAGCCATTTTTTTCCCTCTTGCCTCACAAAAAGTGCAATAGCAGGCGATCAAAAAGGCGTATTTAACCCAAAATGGTACCAATCAAACCGTCATCTCGTCCCGCAAAAAATGTGACATTACCTGAGACAATCGCCCAAAAAATAAAAAATATGGCTCTCAGAAAATAGCAACACAAAAAAAGATTTTATTCTGTTCAAAAATGCATCTAATGTGTAAAACTTTCAAAAAATAAAAATGTTAGACATATTGGGTATCGTCGCGTCTGTAACAACCTGCTTTATACAAATATTACATGAGATGGCCCCTCAGGTGAATTCTATAAAAATTATTTTTTAAAAAACTATGCCAAAACAGCTTTTTTTCCTCTTGCCTCACAAAAAACGTAATAGCAGGCGATCAAAAAGACGTATTTAACCCAAAATGGTACCAATCAAACCGTCATCTCGTCCCGCAGAAATCTAGATCCTACGTGAGACAATCTACAGAAAAATAAAAAAAATATGGCTCCCAGAAAATGGCAACAGAAAAATAAGATTTCATTCTGTTCAAAAATGCATCGAATGTGTAAAACTTTCCAAAAATAAAAATGTTAGACATATTGGGTATCGCCGCATCCTTAACAACCTGCTATATAAAAATATTACATGAGATGGCCCCCCAGGTGAATGCTATAAAAAAAATTTTTTAAAACTATGCCAAAAAAGCAATTTTTTCCCCTCTTGCCTCACAAAAAGTGTAATAGCAGGCTATCAAAAAGGCGTATTTAACCCCAAATGGTACCAATCAAACCGTCACCTCGTCCCGCAAAAAATCAGAACCTACCTGAGACAATCGACAGAAAAATAAAAAAAATATGGCTCTCAGAAAATGGCAACGCAAAAAAAGATTTTATTCTGTTTAAAAACTGCATCTAATGTGTAAAACTTTCCAAAAATAAAAATGGTAGACATATTTGGTATCGCCATGTCCGTAACAACCTGCTCTATAAAAATATCACATGATTTGCCCCCTCAGGTTAATGCTATTAAAAAAGTAAAACATACTATGCCAAAACAGCTATTTTTTTTCACCTTGACCCACAAAAAGTGTAATACCAAGCGATCAAAAAGTCTCATTTACCCCAAAATGGTACCAATGAAAACGTCACCTCATCCCGCAAAAAATGAGCCCCCACATAAGACAATAACTCAAAAAATAAAAAACAATGGCTCCCGCAAACCAATCCATCAAAATGAGTGCTGCAAAATCCATATGGCGCTCCTTCTGTTCTGAGTCCTGCCATGTGCCCCCACTGCAGTTTACCACCAAATCACATATGGGGTGTTGCCTTATTCAGGAGAAAATGGGGAACAAATTATGGGGTCCTTTTCTCCTGTTACCCCTTGTGAAAATGAAAAATTTGGGGCTAAAGCAACATTTTATGGGAAGAAATGAAACTTTTCATTTTCATAGCCAAGTGTTTCAAATTCTGTAAAAGGCTTAGGGGGTCAAAATGGCAAGTACCCCCCTTAATGTATTCTTTGAAGGGTGTAGTTTCCAAAATGGGGTCACTTTTTGAGGGTTTCCACTGTAGGGGTATGTCAGGGTCTCTCAATTACAAAATGGTGCCTAAAAACCATTCTGGCAAAATCTGCCTACAAAATCCATATGGCGCTCCTTTCCTTCTGACCACTGCCACAAACCCAGAGACGTTTACCACCACATATGGGGTATTTCTGTAAAATGCAAAATCAGAGCAATGTATATTGAGGTTTAGTTTGCTGTTAACCCTTGCTGTGTTGTAAGAAAAAAATTATTAACATGAGTAATCTACCAAAAAAGTGACATTTTGAAATTTCGCCTTCATTTTCCATTAATTCTTGTGGAACACTTCAAGGGTTAACAAAGTTTGTAACAGCAGTTTTTTTTTTATAATTTGAGGGGTGTAGTTTCTAAAATGGGGTCATTTATGGGTGGTTTCCATTACGTAAGCCACTCAAAATCACTTTTTATCTAAATTGGTGCTTAAAAAATGGTTTTGGAAATTTTGTTGAAAATTTGAAAATTGGCTTCTAAACTTCTAAGCCTTCTAACGTCCCAAAAAAGTAAAATGACATTTATAAAATGATGCCAACATAAAGTAGACATATGGGGAATGTAAAATAATAACTATTTTTGGAGGTATTACTATGTATTTTGAAAGTAGAGAAATTGAAATTTGCAAATTTTTCAAAATTTTTGGTAAATTTGGTATTTTTTTATAAATAAAAATGAAATATTTTGCCACAAATTTACTACTGTCGAGAAGCACAATATGAGACGAGAAAACAATCTCAGAATGGCTTGGATAAGCGTTCCAAATTTATTACCACATAAAGTGACACAAGTCAGATTTGCAAAAAATGGCCTGGTCAGGAAGGTGAAAACAGGTCCGGGGTTGAAGGGGTTAAACTGCTCTTGGTAAATGAAAACTACACTGTCATTAGTTGCAATAGCCAATAAATTTGCTTTTATTTTAGGTAGTTTTGATCAATTAGGCCTGGTTACCATTATATGCAGAACACTATATAATATTAAGGTTTGTGGCAGTAAGATTACTAAAGTATAGTGTTGAGCGAGCATGCTCGGCCGAACTCGATGTTTGGCCGAGAATGCCTACGCTCGGGTCCGCTCGGTGTTTGGCTGAACACCGAGTGTACTCAAGCGCAATGCTCGAGTCTCTTCCCCGTACTGTAATGTTGATTTGTACGCTAATGCGTACGAATTTGTATGCTAATGCGTACGAATTTGTATGCTAATGCGTACGCATTGTGCGCTGATGCATACGCATTGTGCACTAATGCGTACGCATTGTGCGCTAATGCGTGTAAATTCAGTTAATTAGCATAATTTTACAAGTGAAAGGAGTAAAAGAGGAGAAGTCGCGATTCTGACCTTTTTCTATTAACCAGACTCCCTCCCCTCTTCCGAGCGGGGGGTGCCTGGTTTAGTCCCATTGACTAACATTATGCTCGGGTGCTCGTCCCAGCACTCGAGCAACCCCTAGTGCTCGGCCAGAGCACCCGAGCATACGAGCACAGAGGTGCTCGCTCAACACTACTAAAGTACAAAGATCTAATACACTCTTTCCTAGGATGACTGTGTAATATGGCCTGGAACTTGATACTACACTTTGGTACTATATGAGTTGACAGAAGTGAAGTGGATTCATTTGTAATACAGCATTATTTGAAATAGGGAGTTACTATTAAATGGAAAAAGAGTATAATTAAGCTACAGTACTTGAGTGACTTAAAGAGGACCTTTCACCACTACTGACATGCATATTTTAATAGCTTCATGCATTCCCCACGTACTAACAATTCTGGAGTATCTATTCTTATGTCTCTGTGTTGTGTCATTCCTTTATTATTTGCACTAGAAGTTGTGAATGAATTGCTATTTGCCTTCAGTAAGGGAACAGAGGAGAGGTAACCAGTTGGGGGTGTGTCCCTGCACAGACTCACTCTATCCAATCAGTGCTGCCATGTTCAAACTGTGCAGGTACATGCCCCCAACTTGTTACCTCCCCTCTGTTCCTTTACTGAAGGCAAATAGCAATTCACATATAACTTCTAGTGCAAATAATAAAAGAATGGCACAGCATACAGCCTTAAGAATAGATGTTCCAGAATTGTTGTTACATGGGGAATGCATGAAGCTATTAAGACAATAATGTCAGGAACAGTGAAAGGTCCTCTTTAAGCGTTTTGTGGTTTGGAAGAAATGTACGTATCCCTAATTCACAGCAAGTAATTAAACATGATCATTTGAACTGTCGTAAATGCACTGGTTGCATACACTACACTGCACATACCTGGACCTAGAACCAGTTTTATACCCAGCACACATAATTTCAGGGCACTATGTCTGAATAGTTCTTAAATGCCAGTAAACTATTCATTAATAACAGGTGTTTCCTGGAAAAAGTCAAAACTAAACT
Source organism: Rhinella marina (assembly GCA_900303285.1). NCBI lineage: Eukaryota > Metazoa > Chordata > Amphibia > Anura > Bufonidae > Rhinella > Rhinella marina. Next base: position 7,026 of record ONZH01021789.1, read on the forward strand.
CAATCTGGTCTTTGTTTTTGGAGCTAATATCAAATTGGGAAAGATCCAATAGTATTTTCTGGATCAGTTTTGTCCTTCTAACTTTGCAATTACTAGCGAAACTAAATGAGTTCAATCGTTTACATTGGGCTTTATTTCATGCCTAATATAAAGGTCATCATTATTCTGGCAATAATTTGAATCACAATCAGGACTGCATACATCACCCCGGTATGCTGATTCTTAAATACATTTTGATTTATCAATAAAAAGCCTAGGAAACAAAGTATGTGAATACAAAATAAATCAGCCACATGTTCAAAAGTTATTGACTGGGCAATTAATGAGTTTATATGGTATGTTATTAAAGATATTATTGCTATTTTGTTATAGCCAGTTATGCAAATGTTCTCCTTGTTATCTTCCAAAACAATTTAGACATGGAGAGTTTGGACTTTGACCAGTACTAAGATACATGCTGCCAATTTGTTCTCTCAAATGCTCAGTTGAGTGGCTACTGCCAACATTTGAATATAATTTTTTTGTCAATATAGCAAATATTAAAATTCTGGCTGATGTTTTAAGTATTTGTGAGCTCAAAACATTAGGCTTATATATCTAAACTACCACATTTACATTTTATGCTTTCATCTTGCTCCACAAAAAGATCCCTTTATGAACCTGTATTCAAATCGCAGGCATGTTCTGAAGCACCTGTTCTGAGAAATAGCTTTGTTGTCCTTACCTCAAAATGACTCTTTCAAAATCATTAAGGGGTATTCAAACAGACACTAAAATCTAGTGCAAACAGTTTTCCTAAAGAATAGGCCAATAATAATAGATGTTTAGGTACACAAGAACATTATATTTTAATTTTGATATAACCGTATTTGGTGGTCATAAATCTAATGCCCTATGGCATTTTAAGCTTTCATATATGGTGGTTGGGGGTAGGATTTATCAAAAGGGTAATATCTGAAGTCAATTTTCTTGAGTCTGTGTTGTCATACTTTGTGCCAAATGTATCAAATGTTGCACTTTGCTTGTTAATATTGGCGCATCTTTAAACCTAATCCTTTTTGTCTAGATATGTTATTCCAGGTTTTTGTACACCACCCCATACTGAAGCAAAATTGCAACTTTTTGTGACTTAAAAAAAGTAAAAGTATTAAATCTGGAGTGAAACTAGTTAACACAGTTAAATGGATTTTCCAAGATATTCTTATTGATGGCCTAAGGATAAGTCATCAATATCAGATCGGCGGAGTCCAACACCCAGCACCCCTGCCAGGGGCGTTGCTAGGGTCTCAAACGATCCGGGGCCCAAGCCCCAGTGCATATAGCCCAATTCTCTAGGTCGATCACCTTCCCCCCCATTCCGCAGCAGCACTTACATTTCACATCCAGGGCCTCCAGGTGACGTCTCCTCTGATGTAGATCTTCTCAATTTGGTCCAGACATCTTCTCTCAGCCTCGTCTCTGCAGAGTGCGACACATGGACATCTTAGCTTCCTCACATTTCTATCGTCATCCCCCATCCTCGAGCCCCCACAGTGTTATCCTGCTCCTCGCTGTGCCCCTCCAAAACCTCCAAATACTATCCTGAAGAAATATCAGTGTCCCCCCCACCATAGTAATAGTGCTCCTCATAGTCCCACCAATAGTAATCCCCTTCTAGAATGCCCTCATTAGTAATACTGCCCCCTACTGAACCCAACAGTGATGATGCTATCCTAGAGTGACCCCCATTAGTAGAAGAGCCCTACAGTATTAATAATACCCTCACAGAGCGCCCATAAGAAAAAAGGCCGTCTATTGTTCCCCAGTGGTAATAAAGCTCTCTACAGAGCCCTAAGTAGTCATAACCCCCCCTCACCCCATAGTGCTCTTAGTAGAAATAAGGTGGATCTATAAGACCATTCTATAGAGCCCCCACTAGTAATAAGAACATCTATAATGTCCCCTGGATTTATAATACCCCTACAGTGCCCCAGTATTTATATCGCCCCCTCCTGTTATAATGCCCCCTGTAGTTATATTCCTCCCTTTAGTGCCCTTAGCAATGATGATTCCTCAGCCCCTCCACCATATAGTCCCATGTAAATAAAATTATTTTCCCACCCTCCGCCGTAGAGTTCCATGTAAATAACATCACTCCCTCCCACAGCCCCCTCCAACATACAGTCCCACGTTAATAGGCTCACCCACTGAACATTCAGTCCCATGTAAATAAAATCCCTGTCTTAATCCCTAACATACAGTCCCAGTTAAATAACTACAACTCCCAGCATTACTCTCTCTTCACTTACCTGTCCTTATAGCAGACCTCAGCAGAGTTTCTTCCCCCTAGAGTTCTCTTCGGTGGAGCCTCTCCTGCACTGGTCACATGATGACATGTGACCAGTGACATCATCGCAGGTCCTTCTCAGCTACTGCACGATCACATGACCTGTGATGTCACCACAGGTCCTACATCTTGGTGCAGTGGTTTAGATTCGATTGTATTGCCGTCCTGAGGATGGCAATACAATTGTATCTAACAGGCAGGCAGGACATTCGGGGCCTGGGAGGAAACATCAGGGGCCCAGGCCCCGAATGTTTTAGCCTAGCAACGCCCCTGACCCCTGCTGATAAGTTGATTGAAGAGAAGGCTGCTCACCATTCCAGCTTAGCCTTCCCTGCATTGTTTACCTGTTTGCCATTGACATCACAGTGGTGAGCAGGTGTAATTACAAGGAGCCATCCCATTTACTTCAATGGGACTGTTTGTTCCTATTTAAGTGTATAGGAATGAGCCATCACCAAGTCATATAGTTGACTTAAAATAAATAAAAAACAAATAAACTCAAAACCTTTATTTTGTGAATATTTAAAGCCAGAATTATGGAGTGCAATGTTTAATAAATTCCCCCAGTTTTTAATCTTTTTTTGTTAAAGGGTTTAATCAGAGTTGGTCATACTGTTTATGATAATACTCATTTTTCTCTTTACAATGCTTGAAAATTATTATTATTATTATTATTATTATTATTATTATTATTATTATTAGTAGTAGTAGTAGTAGTAGTAGTAGTAGTAGTAGTAGTAGTGCTGCTACTAATAGCAGAAGGATGAAAAGTGTTTTCTTTTTGTTTGTTAAGACATTTATTTTACTTTTATTTTTTGTATTTTTATATTTACATGAGACTAGTTACATAAAAAATAAAATATTCCAATTGTCATAATGACCACTGAGGTATCACAATATATTGATGTGTTTCGTATCCATAGCTTTGCTGTGCTTAACCATGATAGGGTCCGCAGAGGCAGGAGATTTAAACGTGGTGGAAGTGGAATGGCTTACTCAAAGTTGGTGCAAGATTTGGTGATACATTGTCTTATTGTTAGCAGAGAAGGGAAGAAAACCTATGGAAGCTTAGAGGAGGAGAAAGAAGTGGGGAAGCACAGCATGGTACTGACAGAAGTGGAGCAAACAGCAGTAAAGGACGGCAGCCTTGGGCAGCCTTGGGCACTTTCATAATCAAAGACTGCTGCTGTGCAATTTTCAAATCTTTAAAAGTGGCTTTCCTAAACATTCAATAAAGAGCCAAATGATATAAAGTTAGATCTAGCAGACTTGTACAAAGGTCTGAAGGTCATTGCTGGTAGATTAGTAAAAACTAAGCAACAGACTCCCTTTAAAAGTGATATTTTTGTTCGTCTAGAAGACATCAACATTCATTCTCTATAAAGTTTAAAAACAGATCTCTGGAAAATCATAGAAATTTCAACATCTAATGCTAAGAATAAGTACAGTAGGATCTAAAGTATATATTTCATAAACCTCAGCTAAATCTTCAGGGAAGGCTGTGAAAGCTAACATTACTTTTAATCAATTTCTGTTAGCGCCTGTCTTGTTTACCAGATTCAGTTAATATGGGATAAGAATTGCATAGCTTTCCTAATTAGTACAGTATAATGGATTTCTCAGATCATTTGTAGTCTAAAAAGTATTAGCAAATCATTTATTTCATTATTTTTAAAACCATATAATGTTGCCATAGTTTTGAAATCAATACTTGACACTGACCAGTTTCTACATATCTACTGTTACCATTATTAAAATAGTTTAGCTAATGTTCATTGAATATTATCTTGTCATGTGTAGTCGAAAAGTGAATTTAGACATAACAAATGAGCACACAATTATAACTGTTTGCTCTACAGTTGAGGTAAAAACCTGCATTTACATGCAGTAATCCCCTCCCCTCTATAAGGATGAGGGATATCTAACACATCGAGATCGAAGATATTAGATTAGGTAAAGCTTGGTACCAAATGTTTTTTCTTTAATTATAGTACAAAGAACAGTGAAACCACTTTGAGCAGGAATTACAGATCTTCTGCCAATTTAATTTATTAACTGTTTTCCAATAGTGTTCTGGAAGGTATAATGTATGAAACAACATATTAGCACTAAATCATCCATACCTCCATTACACTGTACACTAATTTCTCTCTTAACCCTAATTTTCTAGACAGGATAGAAACAAACTATTGTGATAAAGAATCAAAACCAAAGACTATGGGTGGGGCCCTGTAGAAAAAATTAGCTGTGGGGCTCAGTCATTTCTAGTAATTCCACTGGTCACATGTCTTGTCATAAATTAGGTTAGCAGTAGCATACATAGAGAAGTAAGGGCCCCATAGCTATGTAGTATTAAACCAGGCCTCCCACACAGGACAGAAGGGTTTCCACCTAAACCCTTTTCAGTGACCCTTGAGCCATATTTTCCACTGCCTCATTTGCGAAAAGTTATTCCTATAGAGGGTAGAGTCCTTATTAAGTTTTCACCTTGAGTAAAAGAGGAGATAATCCCAACTAAGACTGGGCCCCCTCTTGTCCTGAGCCCCATAGCAGTCGCATGGTCTCCCAATATGGTAGTTATGTCCCTGATATAGCAGTCTGTGTGTCAATACTGATATCTACACCAGTGTTCTTTTGTGTCAGAAAACTGACATAAAAGATTATATATGAGACGCGGCCACTGCCCCCCTTCCTGCTCTCATGATGCCCCTTTTTAGAAGTGGCAAGGCCGGTTGAAAAATGTCACCTGCACAAAAAATTTGCTCTTGAAAAACAAGTCGCAAATGTGAAGTTTGTGAATTTTTCACACCACAAAATTTGCATATTGAAATGATAAATCTGCCCCTATGAGTCTTTTTGCCACATTACTATAAATGCTCTGCATAATTTCTTCAATAATCTAGCTTGTATTACTTATGTTTAGCACCTCAATTGCTGGCTCTGATGCCTTGTATTTCTGATGTCTGGGGTTTAATCTGACCGAAAACAACATCTGCATGGAGTTTGTTTTCATGGGCTTTCTCTAGGTACCATGACCAAAGCTAGACAGGGTAGACATCTACACAAGAAATCTAGTGCATCTTTGGACTGGCTGTCTAAAAGTTTAACCTGACTTTTCATTGTCTTGCTTTTTTCAGATATTTATGTGAGAAATTTGGGTGCAGAAAGTAATATTTTATTTCCTGCTATGTTTCCTACTACACTGGCTTTCTTTGGTGAGCAGAGCAGAGCGGCTTCTGCCTGTGCCTGATTCGTTAAGCTAAGAGTCCTGCATATAAGTTTTTAGCTTAGTGAAGCAGGCACAGGCAGGAGCCGCTCCGCTCAGCTAATCCTGGCATAGCACATGGTTACAGCACTGGCGTAGCTATAGGAGTCGCAGAGGTCGCAGTTGCGACCGGGCCCCTAAGCCAGGGAGGCCCACAGGGCCCCCTTGCCAGAAGTGCTCTGCTAATTCTCTATTTTTTGTTTTATAAGATGCAGTGCATCTTATAAAGTGAACACTAGTGAGCGCTTCCATAGGAGTAGGAGAAAAGTGCAGCCAGCCCTGTACTCGGTAAAGCTTAGAATGTATTGGCTTCTTTGAGGTCGTGACATCTTGAGATCATGTGACCTCTTCATCCTGCCCCTTACAGACTGTGCCAGATACAGGAAAAGAGCTGTAAGGAGAAGCAGAGCAAGAGCAACACTGCTTCGTCCAGAGCAGAGAGAGTGCAGGCAGGTCTGAAGTGTCAGTGACTTCTGGTGAGGGGTCTGGGGGGGCTGTATTTTTATTTAGTTTGTAGTGGAGTATATAAGGGGTCTAAGAACTGCTGGAAGCTCTTATCAAGTCAACTACAGTTACATTACTCATTATACGTTACCTTGCAAAGTATTTTTAACTCTTTAGTGCCCCCTCTGCACTGTGGATTTTGCCTCAACTGTGCCCTCTCCACATGGTGCATTATGCCTCCTCTGTGCCCCCTCCATAATGTGGTTTGGCCTCCTCCGTGCCCCCTCCACCAAGTGGGTTTTGTCTCCTCTGTGCCCCCTCCATGCAGTGGGTTTTGCCTCCTTCGTGCCCCCCTTCACAGGGCGGTTTTTCCTTCTCTGTGCCCCCTCCACACGATGTGTTTTGCCTCCTCTGTGCCCCCTCCACACAATGCGTTTTGCCTCTTCTGTGCCCCCTCCACATTGTGGTTTTGCCTTCTGAGTGCACTATAGTCCACACACTGATTTTTGCAATAAGCGATGCCTCTAATCCTATCCAGTCTCCTCTATGTTCCAGCACAATAAGAATGTCCACTTATTGCCATCTACAAGAGTGATGTGCCTTAGGGTCCCTTCACACATCTGCAAGTGTTTTGTGGTCCACAAATTGCGGATCTGGAAAACACGAAAACCAGCCATGAGCGTACCGCATTTTGCAGATCGGACATGGCCGTCACTATGATAGAAATGCCTATTCTTTTCCGTGGCTGCGGATAAAAATAGGACATGGTCTATCTTTTTTGCTGGGCCATGGAACGGAAGTGCGGATGCGGACAGCACATGATCTTTTGCGGCTCCATTGAACTGAATTAGCCTGCACCGATTCCTCGAAATTGCGGAATGGATGCGGGACCATTCACACGGACATGTAAATGGACCCTTAGGGTAAATGCACACAATCAGAATTGCATGCGGAAAATCCGCACCGTAGGTCATATACATTTTATACTATTAGAATTTGAAATTCTCACGCATACAATGCTGATTTATTCTGTGCGGATTTTGACTTATGGTGCGGATTTTAAAATCTGCAGTATGTCAATTTATTTTTCCTGACCAGATTTTCTCCATTCACTTCAATGGTGAGGAAGATCCGTACCAAATCCACATGCGGAAAATCTGCACCAATCGAACACCTGCAGGTTTCAGTCCGGATTGTCCACACATAAATCCTGAACATGTGTATTTACCCTTAGATGTACACATCGTTTGATATACACATTAGGAAAAAAGCCTCCCTCCCTCTATATACATTATATACCCTTCTCTACTCCTCCCTCTATATACACTATATACCCCTCCACTCCTCCTTCTATATACACCATATATCCCCCTCCAGTCCTCCCTCTATATACACTATATATCCCCCTCCAGTCCTCCCTCTATATACACTATACCCCTCTCCAGTCCTCCCTCTATATACACCATATATCCCTCCTCCATTCCTCATTCTATATACACTATATCCCCCCTCCACTCCCCCCTCTATATACACTATATCATCCCTCTATATACACCATATATCCCCCCTCCAGTAAGCCCTCTATATACACCATATATCCTCCCCCTCCAGTCCTCCCTCTATATACACTATATCCCCCCTCCACTCCTCCCTCTATATACACTATATCCTCCCTCTATATACACCAGTTATCCCCCTCCAGTCCTCCCTCTATATACACTATATACCCTCCTCCAGTCCTCCCTCTATATACACTATATCCTCCCTCCAGTCCTCCCTCTATATACAATATATCCCCCCTCCAGTCCTCCCTCTATATATACACTATATCCCCCCTCCAGTCCTCCCTCTATATACACCATATATCCCACCTCCAGTCCTCCCTCTATATACACCATATATCCCCCATCCAGTCCTCTCTCTATATACACCAGATATCCCCCTCCAGTCCTCCCTCTATATACACCATATATCCCCCATCCAGTCCTCCCTCTATATACACCAGATATACTCCCCCTCCAGTCCTCCCTCTATATACACCATATATCCCCCCTCCAGTCCTCCCTCTATATACACCAGATATCCCCCTCCAGTCCTCCCTCTATATACACTATACCCCCCCTCCACTCCACCCACTATATACACTATATCCTCCCTCTATATACACCATATATCCCCCCTCCAGTCTTCCCTCTGTATACACCATATATCCCCCATCCAGCCCTCCATCTATATACACCAGATATCCCCCTCCAGTCCTCCCTCTATATACACCATATATCCTCCCCCTCCAGTCCTCCCTCTATATACACTATATCCGCCCTCCACTCCTCCCTCTATATACACTATATCCTCCCTCTATATACACCAGATACCCCCCTTCCAGTCCTCCCTCTATATACACTATATCCCCCCTCCAGTCCTCCCTCTATATACACCAGATATCCCCCTCCAGTCCTCCCTCTATATACACCATATATCCTCCCCCTCCAGTCCTCCCTCTATATACACCATATATCCTCCTCCAGTCCTCCCTCTATATACACCATATATCCCCCCTCCAGTCCTCCCTCTATATACACTATATATCCTCCTCCAGTCCTCCCTCTATATACACTATATACCCTCCTCCAGTCCTCCCTCTATATACACTGTATACTCTCCTCCAGTCCTTCTTCTATATATACTATATACACCCCTCCACTCCTCCCTCTATATACACTATATCCCCTCCTCCAGTCCTCCCTCTATATACACCATATATCCCTCCTCCATTCCTCCCTCTATATACACTATATCCCCTCCTCCAGTCCTCCCTCTATATACACCATATATCCCTCCTCCATTCCTCCCTCTATATACACTATATAACCTCCTCCAGTCCTCCCTCTATATATACTATATACACCCCTCCACTCCTCCCTCTATATACATTAAATGCCCTCCTCCAGTCCTCCCTCTATATATACTATATACACCCCTCCACTCCTTCCTCTATATACACTATATCCCCTCCTCCATCTGTATACACTATATCTCAAGGGCGTAGCTATAGGGGGTGCACAGGTAGCAGTCGCTACCGTGCCCAGGAGCCTGAGGGGTCCCAAAGACCCTTGTGCCTCATAAGAAGACACACAGAGCACTAAGAGAAGGGGGCCCAAGCTGAACTCTTGCATCAGGGCCCATGAGACTTTAGCTACGCCCCTGGGTTACAGGGTACCCATGTGCTATGCCAGCATTTAGTAAATCTCCAGGGGGCACAAGCAGTAGCAGCAATGTGCACTTCTGTCTGTACTCCATTCTCTGTGGCCCCATTCATAAAGGGTACAGTCCGTACTCCGTACATGCTGAAAAGTCAGCAGTTTGGAGAATAGTGAATTTAAAGCGCACAGGGAAATCTGCGATTTAGGGGGGAATATTTCTAGTAAAAATGCAAAATACATAAATTCATTAGAAAAAATATTATTAGGGCATTAGGGACATTTAAAAAAAAATCATTAAAAGTTTAGTTACTCTTTCAACAGCAAACATGGTCAGAATTCTTGCACCCATTACATGCAAGTTGTGCACTTGTTCTGTTGGGAGTTTAGTGCAGGCGCATTGAATGTGAGGAGATGACATCACGTGGAGCAGATTTGCCTGGTTACATGACCCTCCATCAGCAGTCATCTTTTAGACAGCACCTCTATGTGGACAGCAAGGGGGCATACCTTATGAAATATAAAAAATGCTGAAGAATTTCAAGAAAGGCTACAATAGTAAGTGCTGTGCAATCGTCTCACAAACATACTAGTCAACAATTGCCAGAAAGTGTCCAACCCCTCTAAATTACAAAACGAATAAGACAATTCAATGAGAATGCATTATCTCTCAATAAATACAACTGTACAGTTCTTAACAGTCTAAATCACCATTTCTGTTCCCTGTTTGGAGTTTTATTCATTCTACTTTTGTTTCCTAGAGAATGCTATTTACATATGTCACACACAATCTGCATCAATACAATGTCACCTAATACATGAATCTCGCATAGTTTATGCCATTGTCAATCAATGTGAAAATACAAACAAAAAAATATATTGTTACTAATGACACATTTGCTGGAATAAAAGAAAAGTTCCCATTAAGGCCATAAAATAGATGGTAGAGATACTCTTTCGTTATCTCTGCTCCAGTGCCCATAAAAGACAAAAGACTGAGTCACCATTAATAACATTTTTCTGCATTCATATCTCTACAGATCTGCCACAATTTTTATTGGAATTGCTTAATGACCTAAGTCAAATTAGTCAAAGTTCAATTTCCTGCCCAGCTGTTGTCCAATAACTTTATCTAAACATAAGGACTTTGTGCCTGATTTAATGCCCTTTTACATGGGTTAATGCATAGGCAGTTATTGGGAATAAGTCTGAAGGCTGCATTGGACTAGCATATGAGGCTGATGATTATCGGGAAGGCTATGTTCCTTCCTGACAATCGCTTGCTCGTCAGTGAAGGAGACCTCTGCATTTGCATGCAACGTTCTCCTCCACAGTATGGAGAGGAGCAATTGAGTCTGCCATCGCTTATCCCAGCATAGCGTGATTAGACAGCACAATCTGCAGCTGGCAAACAATGATTTTTTTAGCCTGCATAAATATTGAATTTGCCCGATGAACAAGCTTGTTCATCAGGTAATCTGTGGCACTTTTACAGAGGCAGATCATTGCTAACAAGCATTCCTTCAAATGTTTATTAGCAATGATCTGGCCAACCCTCTGCATGTCTAATACAGCGCTAATCTTCCCCTTCTTGCGCTAATTTGAAGTAATCATCTCCTCTACAACGGTATGCACAATCACTACTGTTATTGATCATCCTCATATAGATTCTTTATTTTGCTATTTGTTATTTTGTTTTCTTTGTAATGATTTTATGTTTTGCATAAAAAATTTGATTACCTTATGAACAAGTATTTGTCTGTTGGTCAATTGGTGGCAGATTTACACAAGGCAATTATCAGGATTCAGTGTTCATGAATATTTATCTGCAATAATTGCCCCAAACTTGGTCAATGTGAAAAGGCCTTTGGTCTTTTTTCTATAACTTTAACTTGGTGGTGTTATCTAAAATAGGAAACGTAAGGATGGCCATACACATGAGATCTCTATCAGCCATACACTTGTTTAAAAGACTATTATCTCTCTTAATACCCCAATACACATGCCTACTGAGCCAGGCGGGCATATGTTATGGATGGAGGTATAGCACTGAAACACAAGTTGGAGTGCATGGCAGATGCTTTACCGCAGTTGATAAGAGTTCAAATTTGGATATAGTGAACATATATTACCTTTAGGTGCATTTGCCGCTCTATATCTGATGTATTAAGAGGGACATAGGGTGGAATTTATTATTGTAGGTGTATTTAAGGTTAGTTTTCAGAATGGTGTTGCTATGCGCAACTGCATGAAATTTATGAAGATGGTACATGGTAATTTGATGCAAGTGCAAGGTGGTTATGCATATTCCAATTAAAGTGCACTTGGAGGATGCCTCTCTGTACAGTATTATTCTGAAGTGTTGAACGATGTGACTAAGGATTAAGCATCCGAAGCTCACTTCGCTCAACACTAATTATATTGGTGAAAATGACGTGACGGACTCCCTTTAACATTAAACAGTCTGCTGATTACTGGACAGCCATGCATTTAGTCCCTCACTATTAAAGCTAAATGGGGGAATATTTTCTTGTTCCATACCATATGACTGGCTGCTACTCCCTACAGGTAATCCCTCTACTACCACTCCCATTATTTATTTTTCTCAGTTATATAGCACTGACATTTTCTACAGTTCTATACAGACGTTAGTATTTTGGTTGTCACCAAATGGAGCTCACAATATAAGTTTCCTCTCAGTATGGCTTTGGAATGCGGTAGGAAACCAGAGGACAGTACCTAGACTAAACTCACACAAACATGAGGGGAACATACAAACTTGATGCAGATGTTGTCCTTTGTCGAATTCACACCCCAGCACTTCAAGGCACTAGTGCTAACCACTGAGCCATCATACTGCCCTCAATGCAACTACCATCACCATTACACAGCTGCTACTCCTACTATTACAGCTACCCTTAAACAGCCTCTCAAACATCTACTTCCTTTTTCTGCTCCATGCTGTGCTGTCACTTCTGCCACTACTATTGCTGCCAGATGCCACTATTATCCTACCCTTTCCATAACCACACTGTACTGCTACTGCTCCCAATTAAAAGGTAGAATTTTTCGAAGGCTCATTCAGAACAAGATACCACTCTTACTTTTGACAATTAACACTGCATGTAGAAATATAGGCAGGCATTCTGCCACCGTTAAAGCATAATTTTTGGATGCTTACACAGAACAAACTACTGTTTCTTCTGACATTAGCATGTGTGTATTTATAAACAGGCAGCGATCTGCCCCTGTTAAGCCATAATTTTTGGCTGCTTGGTCTAAACAAGCCATTGTTTTTCCTCAAATAAGACCATGTGTCTAAACACCATTGGCCCCAGGAACATTTTTTAGCAGCTTTCTAATATGAAAAGGCATAAAACATGTGACTGTATAGTGTATTTCTAAACACACTGTTAACACCATCAAGCATGCATTTGCCCATATCTACATATGTCACTCTGACATTATTTGTTATTGCTGTCATTGCATTCAAGAGCTTATAAGGAGTGGAGGGGATAAAAGAGATAAAACAGTGTGTTATATACTAATTTTCAGGGCAATTAGAGCAACTTTGATTTGTGTAGAATTGATTCAGGTACAAATCAAACTTTTTGAAAAGTTTGCCTATTCGGACAAGAAATACATTTTCCTTTGTTCACTTTTAATCCACATGGAAGCAATGAGGCAGATTTCCTAATTACTGTATGTCTAAAATGCAGACAGCATAGGCATAGGCAGTTTAAAGATTTACTAAATGTATCACATTGGCGTACGCTGGTTAAACACTTTTACTTGATATTACATCAGCTATTGTTAAGGTTATTTTGCACAAATATTTTGCACCTTGCCTTATCTTTAAACAATACAATTCACTGGTAGGCCACACTTTTTTCCCGCTAAGACATGCCACCCTTCGTGCAGTAGGCACAGTGGAATATTGTTTTTGTTTTAATCAACTCATTAATAGAACTAAAACCAGCGTCAACTCTTGGTGTATGTTAAGCCACATTCTAGGTAAAATCATATTAGTAAATACGGGCCAATGATTTGTAGAATGGGAAACAACAAGCATGGCATGTTTAACAAGGCAGCTATAAATTTTAAGCTTGCCTATATTTGCATGTAATGTAAAATGAATACCTACGTAAATCTGTTAATCAAAGTCATTCCTCACATAATATTCTGCTGTAGATTATATGGATATTATAGATGAAAGATATTCAGATTCATGTAGACAATATGAAAGTGACCTCGTCCTTTGCTTTTAAGTATGAATCTTGTAAGGTGGGAATGTGCGCAATATTTCTTATCCTTTAATGTTTCTGCCTATCAAAACTATGAATGTAGCACAGTTCTTTAAAAGCACAATATCAACTGTCATATTTTCTGAGAGATGAGACATTTACAAACATTCCACAGAATGATGAAACTTTTATGTATCCAGTGTTATTTGCATTTCACACTCTTTTCGTGGATGTTGAAAGATATGTTGCATATGGATTTAGATTGCAGCAATAAAGAACAGTATATATATATATATATATATATATATATATATATATAAGAAAAAAGGCAGCACTCTCAAAAAGTAAAAATGAAAAAGGTTTATTTACCCATGTGGGATACGCGACGTTTCGGCTCCAATCTAGAGCCTTTCTCAAGCGTTATATATATATATATATATATATATATATATATATATATAGATGAGCGAGTAGTGTTCGATCGAGCTGGTATTCGATCGAATACTACGCTATTCGGCGTACTCGATTTCGTTCGAGTATAACGGCGATGGCGCACTTAGAATTCGTTTCCCCTCCCACCTTCCCTGGCGCTCTTTTTCCACCAATCACCATGCAGGGGGGGTATGACAGGCACGCTGAGCACGCTGGCAGCGCGAAAACGGCGTCTACATGGATTGGCTGGAAAAACCATGTGACCTCGAATATTAAAAACTCAGCTCTTCCTGCTCGTACGCATATGCTGCGTGAACTTAGTCAGGGACAGAGGCTGGAGAAGGGAGAGACAGGTTTTAGCTGTTGGACAGGCAGGAGCGTGATTAAAAGCCCTTATCAGGGCTACTATAGTGCAGTACAGTGATAGCTTTACTACAATATAGACTTTACAGAAAACGGCTGCTGTATTCAGGGATAGCTGCTGGAGTAGGGACAGAGAGAGGCATTAGTGGTGTATTAGGTGCTCTGCTACATACCAAACTATATTTGGCACTACTGCTGTGTACCTTGAAATATAAAATATATAGGCCTTATAATTGGCAACTGTACTGTGCGTTCTCTTGCAAACTAATTTAAATACCTGGTGTTAATACACACCGTCTGAACAGTTAGTACACGGCTGTGTACCTTGAACTATAAAATATATAGGCCTTATAATTGGCAACTTTACTGTGCGTTCTCTTGCAAACTAATTTAAATACCTGTTGTTAATACACACCGTCTGAACAGTTAGTACACGGCTGTGTACCTTGAACTATAAAATATATAGGCCTTATAATTGGCAACTGTACTGTGCGTTCTCTTGCAAACTAATTTAAATACTTGGTGTTAATACCCACCGTCTGAACAGTTAGTACACGGCTGTGTACCTTGAAATATAAAATATATAGGCCTTATAATTGGCAACTGTACTGTGCGTTCTCTTGCAAACTAATTTAAATACCTGGTGTTAATACACACCGTCTGAACAGTTAGTACACGGCTGTGTACCTTGAACTATAAAATATATAGGCCTTATAATTGGCAACTGTACTGTGCGTTCTCTTGCAAAATAATTTAAATACCTGTTGTTAATACCCACCGTCTGAACAGTTAGTACACGGCTGTGTACCTTGAACTATAAAATATATAGGCCTTATAATTGGCAACTGTACTGTGCGTTCTCTTGCAAAATAATTTAAATACCTGTTGTTAATACCCACCGTCTGAACAGTTAGTACACGGCTGTGTACCTTGAACTATAAAATATATAGGCCTTATAATTGGCAACTCTACTGTGCGTTCTCTTGCAAAATAATTTAAATACCTGGTGTTAATACCCACCGTCTGAACAGTTAGTACACGGCTGTGTACCTTGAACTATAAAATATATAGGCCTTATAATTGGCAACTGTACTGTGAGTTCTCTTCAAAATAATTTAAATACCTGTTGTTAATACCCACCGTCTGAACAGTTAGTACACGGCTGTGTACCTTGAACTATAAAATATATAGGCCTTATAATTGGCAACTGTACTGTGCGTTCTCTTGCAAAATAATTTAAATACCTGTTGTTAATACCCACCGTCTGAACAGTTAGTACACGGCTGTGTACCTTGAACTATAAAATATATAGGCCTTATAATTGGCAACTGTACTGTGCGTTCTCTTGCAAAATAATTTAAATACCTGTTGTTAATACCCACCGTCTGAACAGTTAGTACACGGCTGTGTACCTTGAACTATAAAATATATAGGCCTTATAATTGGCAACTGTACTGTGCGTTCTCTTGCAAACTAATTTAAATACCTGGTGTTAATACCCACCGTCTGAACAGTTAGTACACGGCTGTGTACCTTGAACTATAAAATATATAGGCCTTATAATTGGCAACTGTACTGTGCGTTCTCTTGCAAAATAATTTAAATACCTGTTGTTAATACCCACCGTCTGAACAGTTAGTACACGGCTGTGTACCTTGAACTATAAAATATATAGGCCTTATAATTGGCAACTGTACTGTGCGTTCTCTTGCAAAATAATTTAAATACCTGTTGTTAATACCCACCGTCTGAACAGTTAGTACACGGCTGTGTACCTTGAACTATAAAATATATAGGCCTTATAATTGGCAACTCTACTGTGCGTTCTCTTGCAAAATAATTTAAATACCTGGTGTTAATACCCACCGTCTGAACAGTTAGTACACGGCTGTGTACCTTGAACTATAAAATATATAGGCCTTATAATTGGCAACTGTACTGTGAGTTCTCTTCAAAATAATTTAAATACCTGTTGTTAATACCCACCGTCTGAACAGTTAGTACACGGCTGTGTACCTTGAACTATAAAATATATAGGCCTTATAATTGGCAACTGTACTGTGCGTTCTCTTGCAAAATAATTTAAATACCTGTTGTTAATACCCACCGTCTGAACAGTTAGTACACGGCTGTGTACCTTGAACTATAAAATATATAGGCCTTATAATTGGCAACTGTACTGTGCGTTCTCTTGCAAAATAATTTAAATACCTGTTGTTAATACCCACCGTCTGAACAGTAAGTACACGGCTGTGTACCTTGAACTATAAAATATATAGGCCTTATAATTGGCAACTGTACTGTGCGTTCTCTTGCAAACTAATTTAAATACCTGGTGTTAATACACACCGTCTGAACAGTTAGTACACGGCTGTGTACCTTGAACTATAAAATATATAGGCCTTATAATTGGCAACTGTACTGTGCGTTCTCTTGCAAAATAATTTCACGGCTGTGAAGGCAAAATATTGTAACCAAAAAAAAATAAAATGCGGAGGGGGGCTAGCGGAATAGGACGTGGACGAGGACGGGGGCGCGGAAATGCTGTTGGGGGCCTTGTTGAAGCCAGTGGGGATACAATGCGTGCTGGTGAGGGTCAGCCAGGATCCCGCTCATCCAGAATCCCTGCCTTTATGGGACAGTTAAGCAGGGGGCGGGTTACACCGCTGTTGAGGCCTGAGCAGGTTGAACAGGTGGTGCAATGGATAGCCGATAGCGCTTCCACACAGTTGTCCACCAGCCAGTCATCCACACAGTCTCACTCTGACCCTCCTTCCTCCACACCTGGCCAACAGAGTCATCCCACCATTGACCCCTCCCAGGAGCTCTTTTTGGGTCCTTTTTCAGATGTGCCGGAAGAATCCCAGGAGCTAGCAGAGGAATTTGTTTGTAGTGATGCCCAAACACTTGAGTTTTCGCCATCTCCTGCTGATGTGGACCCTGAGCCAGCATCTGTTATCATGAGCGATGATGATGATGATGAGACGCAGTTGCCATCAAGGGAGGCTGTTGGAATGTCCAGTGGGCAGCAGGAGGAGCAGAGTGAGGAAGTGGAAGAGGAGGTGGTGGATGACGAAATGACCGACCCCACTTGGCCAGGGGTGATGTCCAGCGAGGAAAGCAGTGGAGAGGTGGTGGTCTGCGCAGCACCGAAAAAGGCAGCAAGAGGCAGAGGGATGTCCAGAGGCAGAGGGATGTCCAGAGGAAGAGGGATGTCCACAGGCAGAGGGATGTCCATAGGCAGAGGACAGTCCAGACAGAGAAGTGAGGCCACAGCCAGCAGGGCCGAAGCTGTTCCCGGCAGCGGGCAGTCGCGCGAAGCTCCCCCATCGAGGCCTCGTACTTCTGTGGTGTGGAGATTTTTTAATGTTTGTGCGGATGACAAACTGAGCGCGGTTTGCACACTCTGCCACTCAAAACTGAGTAGGGGCTCTGAGAAGAGCAATATGACCACCTCAGGCATGCGACGTCACTTGGAATTCAAGCACTGGGCTGAGTGGGAGAGAGCAAACGCAATACAACCTGCGCCCGGTCTTGCTGCCACTGCCTCTTCCCCTTTGTTGTGTGCTGCCACTGCGGTCCAGACCTCCAGCCAGGACACCTCCACATCTGCCTCTGCCTCGGCTACTTTGGGGCCTTCTCCTTCAGCCTCCCCTTCCCCCGCCTCTTCGCCTGCACCTTCACACTCCTCGTCCCAACAACTGTCCATCTCGCAGGCGTTCGACCGCAGGCGGAAGTACGCCTCGAGTCACCCCCAAGCCCAAGCCTTAAACTGCCACATCTCCAAACTGCTGGCCCTGGAGATGTTGCCGTTTAGGCTTGTGGAGACGCAGGCCTTCCGCGACCTGATGGCGGCTGCCGCACCTCGCTATTCCGTCCCCAGCCGCCACTACTTTTCCCGGAGTGCCGTCCCCGCCCTGCACCAGCACGTGTCGCGTAACATCAGGCGGGCCCTGAGGTACGCAGTCAGCGCAAAGGTCCACTTGACCACCGACTCGTGGACAAGCGCTTGCGGCCAGGGACGATACATTTCTTTGACGGCACACTGGGTGAATGTTGTGGAAGCGGGGACGGGGTCGCAAACAGAGACGGCCTACCTACCACCCCCGCCCAAGATTGCCAGCATGGGTTCTGATACACCCCCCTCCTCTTCCTCCTCCTCCTCCTCTGCCTTAACATCGCCCTCAGCCGCTAGCTGGAAGCGTTGCAGCACTGGCGCGGGGAGACGTCAGCAGGCGGTGCTTAAGCTCATCAGCTTGGGCGACAGGAAGCACAGCGCCCCAGAAGTGAGGGATGCCATATTGCAGCAGACGGAGATGTGGCTGTCGCCACTGCAGCTAGGGCCAGGCATGGTCGTGTGCGATAACGGCCGTAACCTGGTGGCGGCTCTGGAGCTTGCCGAACTCAATCACGTACCATGCCTGGCCCACGTTTTTAATCTGGTAGTCCAAAAATTTCTAAAGACTTACCCCAACCTGGCAGAGCTACTGGTGAAAGTGCGGCGCTTGTGCGCTCACTTTCGGAAGTCAACTGTAGCTGCTGCTAGCTTAAAAAACTCCAGCAACGCCTCCATTTGCCTGAACATCGGCTGTTGTGCGACCTGCCGACTCGCTGGAATTCCACCTATTCCATGTTGGCCAGGGTGTGTGAGCAGCAGAGAGCATTGATGGAGTACCAGATTATGAATCCACGCGTGCCTCCAACTCAGCTCCCTCAGTTTGCCAACCACGAGTGGCCATGGATGGCAGACATATGCGATGTACTGCGTATCTTTGAGGAGTCCACCAAGAAGGTCAGCAGCGAGGACGCTATAGTGAGCGTAACCATCCCGCTCCTATGCGTCCTTAAAGAATCGCTCATCGCAATAAGGGAGAACGCATTGCACGCAGAGGAGACGGGGGTAGGAGGAGACGCAACGGAGCTACACAGTCAGACCACACTTTTGTCTGCTTCACGGTGGCAGTTGCAGGAGGAGGAGGATGAGGAGGAGGACGACGTGGAGGTGGCTGTGGAAGAGGAGGAGGATGCTGGCGGCGAGGGTAGCAGTCAGGCTGTGTGCGTCCCATTGGTTCAGCGCGGATGGGGCGGAGAGGAGGCGGAAGAGGAGGAAATGGCAAGTGATCCTTCTGGTGGGGGCAGTGACGTAATGCCTATTCAGAGTCTGGCACACATGGCTGACTTCATGCTGGGCTGCTTTTCCCGGGACACACGTGTTGTCCGGATAGTGGAGAACAAACTGTACTGGGTCTTCGCACTCCTGGACCCCCGGTATAAAGATAACGTCTCCTCTTTTATTCCGGTAGAGGAGAGGACGAATCGATTGCTGGAATACCAGAGGGAACTCGTGCAGAACATGATGGAGATTTTCCCACCCACCATCGCTGGCGGCAGAGAGGAGAGGGTCTCCCAGAGTCCCACAACATCAATCAGGCCCACAGCCACCAGGGGAACACTCTCCAAGGTTTGGGACACGTTCATGGCACCCCCTCGTGCAACTTCCATCACTGCGGGGCCCGCTATCAGCAGGAGGGACAAGTATCGGCGGATGTTGCGGGAGTACCTGGCAGACCGTACCCCTGTCCTCCCCGATCCCTCGGCGTCCTACACTTACTGGGTCTCCAAGTTGGACACGTGGCTGGAACTGTCCCTGTACGCCTTGGAGGTGCTTGCCTGCCCTGCCGCCAGCGTGCTATCAGAAAGGGTGTTCAGCGCAGCCGGGGGCATTATAACCGATAAGCGCAGCCGCCTGTCAACCGACAGTGCCGACAGGCTGACGCTAATCAAAATGAACAGCAAGTGGATTGACCCGGACTTTGCTTCTCCAACAGTGGAAAGCAGCCAAAAGTGAAGTGCCATCTGTATGAAGTGCCATTTCCTCCTCCTCCACCTCCTCCTCCTCCTCCTTAACCGCCGTAGAATTGCTCCGTAAATAAGAAAAATTTATATATTTATGGCTCACCTCTTGGGCCTCCACAAAATTTTTAAGAGGTCTCACCTCTTGGGCCTCCACAAAATTTTTAAGAGGTCTCACCTCTTGGGCCTCCACAAAATTTTTAACAGGTCTCACCTCTTGGGCCTCCACAAAATGTTTAAGAGGTCTCACCTCTTGGGCCTCCACAAAATGTTTAAGAGGTCTCACCTCTTGGGCCTCCACAAAATTTTATCAAGGTCTCACCTCTTGGGCCTCCACAAAATTTTTAACAGGTCTCACCTCTTGGGCCTCCACATAATTTTTAAGAGGTCTCACCTCTTTAGCCTCCACACAATTTTTAAGACGTCTCACCTCTTGGGCCTCCACATAATTTGTAAGAGGTCTCACCTCTTGGGCCTCCACATAATTTTTAAGAGGTCTCACCTCTTGGGCCTCCACAAAATGTTTAAGAGGTCTCACCTCTTGGGCCTCCACAAAATGTTTAAGAGGTCTCACCTCTTGGGCCTCCACAAAATGTTTAAGAGGTCTCACCTCTTGGGCCTCCACAAAATGTTTAAGAGGTCTCACCTCTTGGGCCTCCACATAATTTTTAAGAGTTCTCACCTCTTGGGCCTCCACATAATTTTTAAGAGGTCTCACCTCTTGGGCCTCCACATAATTTTTAAGAGGTCTCACCTCTTGGGCCTCCACAAAATGTTTAAGAGGTCTCACCTCTTGGGCCTCCACAAAATTTTATCAAGGTCTCACCTCTTGGGCCTCCACAAAATTTTTAACAGGTCTCACCTCTTGGGCCTCCACAAAATTTTATCAAGGTCTCACCTCTTGGGCCTCCACAAAATTTTTAACAGGTCTCACCTCTTGGGCCTCCACAAAATGTTTAAGAGGTCTCACCTCTTGGGCCTCCACAAAATTTTATCAAGGTCTCACCTCTTGGGCCTCCACAAAATGTTTAAGAGGTCTCACCTCTTGGGCCTCCACAAAATTTTATCAAGGTCTCACCTCTTGGGCCTCCACAAAATTTTTAACAGGTCTCACCTCTTGGGCCTCCACAAAATTTTTAACAGGTCTCACCTCTTGGGCCTCCACAAAATTTTTAACAGGTCTCACCTCTTGGGCCTCCACAAAATTTTATCAAGGTCTCACCTCTTGGGCCTCCACAAAATTTTTAACAGGTCTCACCTCTTTAGCCTCCACACAATTTTTAAGAGGTCTCACCTCTTTGGCCTCCACATAATTTTTAAGAGGTCTCACCTCTTGGGCCTCCACATAATTTTTAAGAGGTCTCACCTCTTGGCCTACAAACAATTTTTAAGAGGTCTCACCTCTTTAGTCTCCACACAATTTTTAACAGGTCTCACCTCTTGGGCCTCCACATAATTTTTAAGAGGTCTCACCTCTTGGGCCTCCACAAAATGTTTAAGAGGTCTCACCTCTTGGGCCTCCACATAATTTTAAGAGGTCTCACCTCTTGGGCCTCCACATAATTTTTAAGAGGTCTCACCTCTTTAGCCTCCACACAATTTTTAAGACGTCTCACCTCTTGGGCCTCCACATAATTTTTAAGAGGTCTCACCTCTTGGGCCTCCACATAATTTTTAAGAGGTCTCAGCTCTTGGGCCTCCACATAATTTTTAAGAGGTCTCACCTCTTTAGCCTCCACACAATTTTTAAGACGTCTCACCTCTTGGGCCTCCACAAAATTTTCCATGAGCCTCTGGCCAGCCCACGGCCTCTTCCTGCCTTTTGCGGTCCTACGCATCCCTCAACATCCCCACTGCTTTACCTGCTAGACATGACACTGGGCCAGGTCGGGTCACTGACATCTCAAGCGCCAACAATTTGGGCATTTTAAGGCTTCTGCATGTGTTTGAGTTGTTTTTACATTTTAAAGAAGACATGTCTGACCACATCTCACACACACACACAATGACAATTAGGGGTGGGGTCTATTTGCTTTCCCCCTTGCCTATGCCATCTGTGGTTGTCATAGGCAACGTGATTTTAAGGGATGCAGAATTTCATCTTCTTTTTTGTCTAGTTTGGCTTGGGGTCCATGGCAATGTAGAGGAAAGAAGGTTTCCTTGTATGGTCTCACTTTACAGAGAGGTTATATTGACTTTGGAGTGTATTGTTGAGAGGCTGTGATAGTGGCGTAATAGTGCGACTTGGGCGCATTATATGCACCCAGACATGCTTCCCCTGCTGTCCCAGTTGCATTCCAGCAGTGTTGGCATCCTTTTCTGAGGTTTCAGGGTGGACTTAGTGACCTCCAAGTGGTCGAATTGAGATTTCCAAGTGGCGAGCATTTTTTTCCCATAGACTTTAATGGGATTCGATAATCGGTCTTATAGTCGAATTTTGCGGTCTATTCGAACCGAATTTCGAACTTTCGAATAATTCACTACTCGCTCATCTCTCTATATATATATAATGAAATACATAGACATAACCATGTCTACTTCATGCTGAGCTAGAAAAGTTTAATTTTTTATCACCTATATCCATGGAACATTATGGAACATATTGTAGTGCCTGTCATGCTCTACTGAGGGTCCTATCGACCTCTAGAACATCTCTCAAGCATAATAGACCAAGCAGAGACAAACAAGGCAAGTACCAAGACAAATACTTTATTCACAGAGATCAAGACATGACCAGTGGCAGGTAATACCACTGGACCAAGTGCACCAGTTTGACTTGGCGCCAAAACCAGAGGGCAGAAACTCAGTGAGCCCTATTCTTCACAGAGCCTGTGATGGTGAAGATGAAATTAGTCGAGGGCTCACTGGTCGCACCTCCAGGATGTTCGCAGTCCTCTTGGTCATTGACCTGCAGAGACTGACGGTGCAAACACCAGTAGTCCACACAAGCAGGACTGGAAACCAGGCACATGAACTCAAACAACCACATAGGACACACTTCAGACAAGTCAACGGGAACCGTCCAACTCAAACGGATATCTCGACCCCATGCGGAATGACAGATGGCAGTCACAGGCTAGATATACTCCCTCCGGAGAACCCAGGAGCCATCTCATCGAAGGCATAGACTCGAACTAGCAGGTTACTGTTCTCCATGCGGCATTAGTCCATGGGCGAACAGACAGAGCTGCACACAAGATATAGAACTGGACTATCTGATGCCTGTTCCTCATGCAGAGTTGGTCAATGGGGAACAGGCAGCTGCATCACAAGACTCAGAACTGGACTAGCAGATGCCTGTTTTACATGCGGAGTAAGTCCATGGACGAATAGACAGCTGCGTTTCAAGACATGAAACCAGACTAGCAGATGCCTGTTCCCCATGGATTAACTCCACATGGGGAACAGGCATCTGCTAGTTTAGTTCTGTGTCTTGTGGTGCAGCTGTCGGTTTGTCCATGGAGTACGGTAACTCCACATGGGGAATAGGAACCTGCTAGTCCGAGTCTAGGATTTTAGTAAGAGGGCTCCTGGGTTGTTTGGTGCACCTGTTCCAGTTATATTACCTGCCACTGGTCCCTTACCTGGTGGTCCAGTTTACTGTCATGTCTTGATCTCTGTGAATAAAGTATTCCTCTTGGCCTTTGCCTTGTTTGTCTTTGCTGGGAACCTGGCTTACTTATAGACTGGAGTTGTTTGCGCCAAAGTTGTGTAGAGGACTCTTCATATCTTCGGCTGATCCACCTCCAGATAGAGGGGTTATTAAGACCGGCATTTCTTAATAAATGACCCCCCATAATGATTTGTAAATCTCATAGGTCCATGTTTTACTCACAATAGATCATAGAACACATATTAGATGTTGAACGTGAGACATTGTACCATTTTATGAAAAAAATAAATAGTTTAGAACTTGATGAACTGATAAACCATCAGATAAAGAGGAAAATATTGTGTTGATGGAAAATGTTGCTGGACAAACAATATTATAAACAGATGTTCAGTAACTTTACCCCTGCCTATATGCATGAGTGAAAGACTATGCTCACTAGAGCAAAAGAGAATGCCTTTATTAATCAGAACAAGTTTTCCTTTTTGCACAGTACCCAGATTTTCCTATTATCACCACCTTCTATAGCCTACCCAAAATTCATAAAGGATTTCCAGCTCTTATTAGTAGACCTATAGTACTAGAGAGTATAAACAATCTTACATAGAATGTTAGTACATATATTCATAGAATACTGAGACCAGTAGGGCTTTCCATCCTATGTTTGGGACACTACAGATGTCTTACAGAGGTTGGAGGGCCTATATTGTATTCATAATGTTTACCTACTGTAGATAGTTTGAATGTAGAAGCATTGTATTCATCAATACTGCATGTCAAAAGGTGCCAGGTATTACACTATTTGCTAAATATGAGAGAAGTCCATGTGCCCCACATAATGATTTTGTCGCATAATTGCTTCTGTTCATAATAGAACATATTATTTTTCTGTTTGTGGACCATAACTTCCACCAGCAGCAGGATGCCTCAGCTGGTGAGAATATTCTCCTGTCTTTTTTTAAAGAAAACAAACTATGGACACAGAATGCTACCTTTCATCTAAGGTATATTGACAATGTCCCCCTTTTCGGTTGTCATTAGAGATGAGCGAGCACTAAAATGCTCGGGTGCTCGTTATTCGAGACGAACTTTTCCCGATGCTCGGGTGCTCATTTCGAGTAACAAACCCCATTGAAGTCAATGGGAGACACGAGCATTTTTTGCAGGGGACCAAGGCTCTGCCTAGGGAAGGCTGGGTGAAAACCTGGAAACCTCAGAAAATGATGGAAACGCCAAGGAAATGGACAGGAAACAGCAGGGGCAGCATGCATGGATGCCTCTGAGGCTGCCTAATCCCACCATTACCCCAAATTCTCCTGCAACAGCCTGGTGGTTACACTCATGGCAATTGTGCTCACCCAGACCAAGAAAGGCGAGGCACATGCCCATCACATGTTAGGGAAGCACACAACTAGGTGCAACAAAGGTCCATCACCCATGCCCATGCTGCACTGCTCTCCTATCCCCAGCCACATGATGCAGGCATAAGCCTGACACAGCATGGCGGTGACACCAACAAGTGACCAAGTTAGATGAGGTAGCAGATGAGCCACCCAAAAATTTAGCCTGACGCAGCATGGCGGTGACAACAGAGTGACCGAGTTAGATTGCGGTAGCAGGAGGTGAAGCACGATTGGTAATTCGAAGGAGGAGGAGGAGGGGTTGGAGGAAGAGGCATAGTAAGTATGAGAAACCATGCCGAGGTAGGCCCCGCAATCCTCCTAATGGGCAGTACATGAGCGGCCCCATGGTCAGACTCGGTCAGAGTGACCGAGCTACACGACTGTAGCAGGTAGAGCACATAAAAAATTTAGCGTGGCCCTGTATGTGGACGTTGAGGGCCTGGAGGCTGTCTCCTTGAGAAATGCTCAGGGTGGCCAAACGCCGTGCTCGACGTCGGACCCTTTTCGGGTTATCGATTGTTGAAATGTTGTCTTACATCAAGTTTAGTATCTGTTCTTATCAGTTGCTGTGGCTGTTGGTGGTAAAGTGGTGAGCATAGCTGCTTCCCAAGCAGTTGACCCGGGTTCGATTCCTGTCTATCACATTATGTGACCCTGCGGAAAAATTGATTGGAGTGAGAGGGCCTGTAGGTGGCCCTCCGGAAAAATTGTTTAGAGAGAGGGCCTGTAGGTGGACCTCCGGAAAAATTGTTTGGAGAGAGGTCCTGTAGGGGGCCCTCCGGAAAAATTGTTTAGAGAGAGGGCCTGTAGGTGGACCTCTGGAAAAATTGTTTAGAGGGCCTGTAGGTGGACCTCCGGAAAAATTGTTTAGAGAGAGGGCCTGTAGGTGGACCTCCGGAAAAATTGTTTGGAGAGAGGGCCTGTAGGTGGACCTCCGGAAAAATTGTTTGGAGAGAGGGCCTGTAGGGGGCCCTCCAGAAAAATTGTTTAGAGAGAGGGCCTGTAGGTGGACCACCGGAAAAATTGTTTGGAGAGAGGGCCTGTAGGTGGACCTCTGGAAAAATTGTTTAGAGAGAGGGCCTGTAGGTGGCCCTCCGGAAAAATTGTGGTAAAAAAGTGCCAGTTGGACCTCTAAAAAACTGTGTTTTTTGGGTCAGCATTAGGCAAAGACGACAAGGAGGAGGAGGAGTAGGAGGAGTAGAGAAGAGGAATCGGATACATAAGTAATGTTAATCTTTAGTTGCTTTCCCCCGGAGGAGATTTGAATTCCGGTGAAATCCAGGCTTTGTTCATTTTAATAAGCGTCAGCCTGTCAGCGCTGTCAGTTGACAGGCGTGTACGGTTATCGGTGATGACGCCACCAGCTGCACTGAATACCCGCTATGACAACACGCTAGCGGCAGGGCAGCCAGCACCTCCAAGGCGTACAGCGCCAGTTCAGGCCACGTGTCCAGCTTTGAAGCCCAGTAGTTGTATGGAGCAGAGTGATCGCTACGGACGTTGGTATGGTCAGCTAGGTACTCCCTCACCATCTTTCTGTAAAGCTCACCCCTACTCTGCCTAGACTGGGGACAGGTGACAGTGTCTTGCTGGGGTGACATAAAACTGGCAAAGGCCTTGGAGAGCGTTCCCCTGCCAGTGCTGGACAAGCTGCTTGCTCGCCTCCTCTCCCCCGCTACTTGGCCCACAGAACCATGCCCTCTGCCGCTAGCAGCGTCAGATGGGAAGGATTGTTTCAGCTTGTGCACCAGGGCCTGTTGATATTGATTCACTCTTATACTCCTTTTTTCTACAGGGATGAGAGTGGAAAGGTTCTGCTTGTACTGTGGGTCCAGGAGAGTGAACACCCAGTAATCGGTGTTTGAAAAAATGCTTCTAACGCAAGGGTCACGGGATAGGCAGCCTAACATGAAGTCTGCCATGTGCACCAGAGTCCCAACATGCAAGAATTCCCTCTACTCACTGGCCTGACTCTCCATTTCCTCCTCCTCCTCCAAGTCCTCCTCTTCAGCCCATACACGCTCAAGAGTTAAGAAGGACTGAGCACTGGTACCCTCTTCTGTCTCGCCGACATTCTCCTCCTCTTCCTACTCATCCTCATCCCCCTCCTCCGATACGCGCTGAGAAACAGACCGGAGGGTACTCTCTTGTGACAGGCGCAAAGCATGCGACTTCATGCTGAACAGTGAGTTTTTCAACAGGCAAAGCAGCGGGATGGTGAGGCTGATAATGGCGGCATCGCCGCTGACCATCTGTGTTGACTCCTCAAAGTTGGTCAACACCTGGCATATATCAGACATCCACGTCCACTCCTCATTGTAGACTTGAGGAATCTGACTGACCTGACTACAAGTTCTGGTGGAAGTTGACATCTGGCAGTCTACAACCGCTCTGCGCTGCTGGTAAACTCTGGATAACATGTTTAATGTCGAATTTCATCTTGTGGGCACATCGCACAACAGTCGGTGAGCGGGCAGTTGTAGGCAGCGCTGCGCTGCCCTGAGAGTGGCAGCATCTGTGGTCGACTTGCGGAAATGTGCAGCAGATGCGGCGCACCTTGGTGAGCAAATCAGAAAGATTGGGGTATGTCTTGAGGAACTGATGAACTATGAGATAGAAACACTTGGGCCAGGCAATGGCACATGTGTCAGTCTGGCAAGTTGCAGAGCCGCCACCAGGTTACGCCCGTTGTTATGCACAACCATGCCTGGCTTGAGGTTCAGCGGTGCCAGCCACAGATCGGTCTGCACCGTGATGCCCTGTAACAGCTCTTGGGCATTGTGCCATTTGTCACCTAAGCTCAGCAGTTTGAGCACCGCCTGCTGGCGCTTACCCACGGCACTGCTGCTTCGCCTAGAGCTACCGACTAAAGGCACCATGCCCACGGATGGTAATTCGGAGGGAGGAGGTGGAGGAAGAGGAGAGGTCGGAGGAGGAGGCATAGTACGTCTGAAAGACTGTGACCGAGGTAGGCCCCGCAATCCTAGGTGTGGGCAGTAATTGAGCGGCCCCAGGGTCAGACTCGGTCCCAGCCTCCACCAATTTAACCCAATGTGCCGTCAGAGATATATAGTATCC
>ONZH01021790.1:0-137084 GCA_900303285.1 Rhinella marina
TTTGAAATGTTTTAAAGATGTAGAAATTCACTGCAGTTTTGTGAGACTTTTCGTGAAACAAATTTTGACTCCACGGCGACAATACATTTTAATGCTGTACATAGATAGGTCTCCGTACAGCATTAAAACGAAGTGTTAGAATGAATCGACGTTGGATCTATGATCTGAAACTTCATTCGCTCAACACTACTAATAATACATACTGTATATAAACATCTAATGTGTATGGGGTCTCTTGACTCTCATCTGATAGTGGAGAAAATAAGCATCAGGCAGTTGGATTTCAATATGCCTGATCCTAATGTTTTCAGAGGAGTTTGGCAGTAGCTTATTCCTAAAACTCAGCTGAAGCGAGTGTGCATATGTATTAGGACTCCGGAGAGATGGCTGTAAAACAAGTTTTAAGCCGACAGCTATCTACAACATGGACTGCCTAACACCCCAATTAAAACACGACCATCTCAATTCTGGAAGCATCATTGTATGGTTGGAATAAGGGATGATCGCCCATACTTCTCTAACAAGGATATACCCTCACTACTAACATGCATGACATACACAAAGATGCTCATTATATATACATTTACTTAAACATAATGATTTTTTATGTCTGCCACCCTATCTCCACAGCATTAGGGGGATTAGTGGGATCACAGGGCTCGGTAAATCTCCATACTTATATGCTTTGTGAAGGTATACAACCTGTAACATGACAACATGCCACTCAGCACTCAAACTGCCTAAAACTCACAGTCAAACATAGACATGCAAAAAGAATGTAGAAATACTAGATAAAGGAGTGCAAAGGTTGTATATATCAAAGAGTCTAAAAGAACTTCTCACAAAAACCCTGAAACAGAGGCCATGTGCTAAAAATACATGTGCACATCCAAACAGCGACTTTGCCACCAAAATCAACATTTTTGAGAAAACACACTGGATGCAATGTATGAAAATGCAATTTAATCACTGGTAAATGCATCCACCTCCATGTGACATTACATCAAATAGTGATTACAAAATTGCACAAACTGTAATCGTGCTTCTAAAACAGCCCAATGTGGCAGAAGATTGTCGGGAGGGACAATCGCTTGCTCGCTAGTGGAGGAGACTGCTGCTATTACATGCAGTGATCTCCTCTGCAGTATGGGGAGGAACAATCGCTATGCCATTGCTCATCCCCATGCTGTATAGTGGTTTGCCAGTGGCAGATCGTGATTAGACATGATCTGCCGCCTGGAAATGATAATTTTTTAACATGTCAAAAGAATTGAATTCCCGGTGATTGAATGTTTGCTCGTTCATCTGGCAAATGGCGGCAAACACTGCCAGATCATTGCTAACGAAAAAGGTGTAATACAGGATTTATTCAAGCAAACATCTTAAAGGGGTTGTCCGGGTTCAGAGCTGAACCCGGACATACCTTTCAATTCACCTAGACAGCCCGCCTGAACAGGGCATCGGAGCATCCTATGCTCCGATGCCCTCTTTTGCCCTGCGCTAATTAGCGCAGGGCAAAGGAATTTAGCCCAGTTCCGGTGACGTACCGGGCTCTGCCAGGCGGAGGCTTCCGCCCGGCAGTGAGCCCGGTGACATCATCGGCGCTGATGGGCGGGCTTTAGTGCTGCCCTAGCCATTCAAACGGCCCGGGCAGCGCTAAAGCCGGCCCATTACGGCCGGTGACGTCACCGAACTCACTGCCGGGCGGAAGCCTCCGCCCAGCAGTGAATGTTTACAAACAAAAGAGCCCTTGCCCTGCGCGATCCAGCGCAGGGCAAGGGAGGGCATCGGAGCATGAGATGTTCAGGAGGGCTGCCGGAGTGAGAACCTGGGTATGTCCGGGTTCAGCTCTGAACCCGGACAACCCCTTTAAGTAGTGTTGAGCAAACTTGTGTTTCAAGTTCGGTGTACAAAGTTCAGGTTATTTCTATTATGGATTCCGCTACCACGGACCATAAGTTATGGTCCGTGGAAATGGAATCCATAATGGAATTCTTAGATAACCCGAACTTTGCACACCGAACCTGAAACACAAGTTCGCTCAACACTTATCTTACGCAAACAAAATGTGCTGTGCAAAAAGCTGTTAGGCCAGTATTACACCAACAGATTATCTGATCAATCAGACCAATAGTTGGTGTGTATAACAAAAGATCTGTGTGTGTAGCAGGTCAATAATCGGTCAGAAAATCTGTCAGTGTAATACAGGCCTAGGACGTGAGGAGTTCATACATAGCAGATGTCTACATTTTCTTTTGACTGTGTTAAGAAATGCTAAAGGTTTCTACTCCCCTGGGGTCATCTAAAGCCAAACAGGGGAAGGCAGAGGATCACGTCCTCACAGGCTGAAGGGAGAACTACAAGTTTATACAGATCTGACTTCCACCTGCTCTAGCTCTGGCTAAGGGCAATTTTGCGGAATAGACCCGGCCCTGTTCACTTCAATTGCCGGCAAGTGATCCTGTCGAGCCGCGGCTCCCCAAGAAAAAACAGAACATGTCCTAATCTTGTCCGCAATAGCGGACAAGAATAGGCATTTTGAACAGGGTGCCGGGCCGTTTGTTCGGCAAATTGGGGAACACAAGCTGCTAGGCATCCATGGTATTGCGGATCCGCATTTTTGCGGATTTGCATTACCATGGCTGTCTGAACGGCCCCTAAGGCCTCATGCACACAACCATAGTTTTTGTCCGCATCCCATCTGCATTTTTTGTGGATCGGATGCGAACTTATTCACTTCAAAGTGGCTTCAAAAGATGCGGACAGCACACCGTGTCCAAATGTCAGTTCCACGCCCCTATCCATGTCCGTTTTGCGGACAAGATTAGGACATTTGTGAAGGAGTGAAAAAAAAATGTCTGGAGGCTCTTGGCTGGTATACGTGTTTTGTGGATCTGCAGTTTAGACTGAAAAAAACGGCAATGGCTATGAAAATGACTCACACAAGTATTTCTGGGGGACCTTAGGACTAGACATGTGAGATAACGTAGAGACATCAGTATATCACCTGAAATGGCTGACATTGCACAACAAACAGCAATTAACTGCACAGCAGACTGAAATCAGAGAGATTGCAGGTTAAGTTTCACTTAAAGGGGTTGTGTCACAAAGCATTTTCTACACTTTTCAAACCAGCACCTGGATCTCAATTCTTTTGTGATTGCATGTCATTAAAAATTTAGAATAGCCACTGAGTTATTTAATAAAATGTATCTGTTTAGCCCGCCTGCTGTTTGCTCTTTTCCTTATTATTTTGTCCATCTCACTGAGCTGGTCGCACATGCTCAGTTTAAATCTTCAACTGCCACCAGCCACGTACTCTGTTAGAAGCTGTGGCAGTTACAGGGAGAGAGCTGAAGCAGAAAGGACACGCTGCCTGAGCTGCCAGGCTGAACATGATCTAGCAGAGCAATTAGAGCAGTGAATAGGCGGATCTTTGGACCATGTGTAGTACAGTACAGTACTTTTATTAGAGATTGTCATGCAATATTTGACCTCTGGCATATTGGCAATTAAGGCATAATCCCTTTAAAGTAGGCAGAGCGGTGTTACTGAGACACCAGCCTTCTCTCTACATGCCAGCCTCAGGGGACCAACAGAGGTGACGATGACTAGAGCTTATCATATGAGTTCTTCAGTAAAGCATAAGCTAATGTATAAATATTCATTTGAAGATACTCAGTTGTTTTTACTGGCCAGAGTGTCACTTGTTGTAGTAAAAATCATATCATGTTGATGGAGAAAGAAAAGAATCCACTTCACCACCGCCAGGAAAAATCCAGGATGACAACCCTAAATTCAGACATGAAGCTTTATTTAGATTATTAGGCCTTGTCTAAATTAAAGAGGTTTTCAAACCGTTTTTTTTTTACTGATGACGTATCCTCTGCACAGGTCATCAGTATCTGACCGGTGGGGGTCCGACACCCGACATACCAAGCACAGCCGCTATACAATGTACGCGCTGTGTTTTACTGTGAGCACCAGTGTCTTCTCAAACAGCTAATTGGCGGGGGTCCCGGGTGTCGGACCGCCACCGATCAGATACTGATGACCTATCCAGAGGATAGGTTATCAGTAAAAAAAAAAAAACTTTTGAAAAATCCCTTTAAAGTGGTAACTGTCATTCTTTTTTTATTTTTGTAATATGTAGGGGCAGTGATATTGACCATTTTTATAATATACTTTAATTACTGAAATCGTACATTTCTATTAGAAAAAAAGCTCTAAAGTGGCCCATTTTGAGCCTTAGCAACGCTCCTCTTCTGTTTACATAACTGTGGAGACTTGCTAACACTGACCGTGTTATGTAAACAGAAGACAGAGGAGCGTTGCTAAGGGTCAAAATCGGCCACTTTAGAGCTATTTTTCTAATAGAAATGTACAATTTCAGTAATTAAAGTATATTACAAAAATGGTCAGTATTGCTGCCCCTATATATTACACAAATAAAAAAAAGAATGACAGTTACACTTTAAATATGGATTACTACACCTAATACCAAGAGTAATGTTACCTCCAGCATCCCACCATCCATTCTTTCCTTTCTTAAACTATCTTTACCCATTGGAGGATATTTTATTGGATAGTATGACATTTTAAAACCAAACATGCATGCTCATTGGTTGATTGTGGAGTATTGATGGTTGTACAGAAATGTCTTCATTTGAAATGCGGAGGAAAAAAAAAATCACATGGCTGGACACCCGTGTAGACATTTATCATATATGTTGATGGTTTTGATGGTGGCAGTTAGAAATGAGTGAATTTCACATTTTTCGCTTTGTTCAAGCTTCGTTTCCTGGTAAAAGCAGACTTGCTTTATGGATTCCGTTACCACGGCCCATAACGCAATTCTATGACGTAATGCATGACGGAATGCCTTTAGAGGCATTCTGTTATTCATTCCGTCATAGTAGAAGTCTATGGGCTGCATAACGGATCCGTCCGGTCTCCGTTATGCAGGGAAGGACTCCTGCATAACAGAGACCGGACGGATCCGAAATGCATTCCGTCATAGAATTGCGTTATGGGGCGTGGTAACGGAATCCATAACGCAAGTCTGCTTTTACCAGGAAACGAAGCGTGAGCGAATTTCATAAGCAGAAATTCGCTCATTTCTAGTGGCAGTTGTACAGGAATTTCTTCATTTGACATGTGGAGGGAACAATCACATGGCCGGACAATAATGTACACTTTTATCATATGCAATCCATAACCTTTACTGTAAATCCACTGGAAACAAGCGATAACTCCCTGACAGCCATAAATTATTCCAACAGCCAAACCCTGAGATCTAAAGTCTGGCATTTAATTTAGACGGAAAGATCTTTATCCTCCCTGCTCACTAAACATGAAGTAGGTGTCGTAAATAACTCTTCCCAAGGCTTATTTGATTGTAACTATGAGAAGACGCTGACTTCTGTCATCAAAACCATGGACCTAAAACTGGTTCACCTGAAACATGAGCCCTTGACAGCTGAAGATCATGATCTTGGTCCATCAGCCTCCATTCCCAGGTAAATTGCACTTTTGTAAGAAGTAAATTAGCCTTTAGGAGCAATGAGGGCGGCTCCCTGCTCCCAGAGGCTCCGCTCACTCCTCTTCGTGCCGTGCCCCCACCGCTAAGACTGACAGACCAGGCAGTGAAAACATATTCACACCTGGCCTTGAAGTCTTGTAGGCGCACGTTTGGCACATGCAGAGTAAAGGGATGGAGATTGCCCCTCTGCCCGGCAGTCTCCATCCTTTTTGCACGTTGTGGGCCTGCTCTCTAACCTGTGCAGAAAGTGGGAAGAGGTGAGTGTTACATCACCTACTGTGAAGGGTGGATCCTGTGTTATCGATACATAAAAACGTTACCTGTCACTGTAATCCTACCTGTAATGATAATGAGATGAATGCTGAGAAGTGATCTCTGCAGAACAGGAAGTGTCAGCCTATTATTAGACTATTAGAAAACAACAAGATTTCAGTATTTTTTTAACAGTTTGATTAACTTGATTTACACAGGTCTTATTTTAATGATGTATTATTCCCTTTATCATTTCAGAGACTGGTGGAGGAGATCCAGAGGAAGGAGCCAGAAAAGAATAACATAGTGAAGCTTTCCAAAGACTTGACAAATTCTCTTAATGTAAGTTTCTTCTTGCTTTTTGTTTGTTGACCTCTATGATACCGTCGGCAGCCTGTAACCACAAAGCCTGCTCGTAAGGCAAGATTTCTGATCAGTGGACCATGAATTGAAAATGTGCTAGATCAGATACAACACCATAGTGCAGGATAGAGGCTCCGAGACAAAGAGAAAGGGCCGAGACACACGGCATCACTGAGATGATAATTTACGGAGAAGAACCGGATTCTTCACTGGGTCATATGATGAAGAATATCTGGTGAAGACATCAAATGTTTGCTGTGTACATAACTTTGGGAGCAGCTAAGAGAACCTGCTGTATGTGTACTTTTAATTTGCTTCGATCAGCTTGTCTCTTCAGGGTTTCTGTGACCTCTGATCCACCAAACTCCATATGTACAAGGGAGCTACAAATTGAGGTTCATATAGACACCTTCCCGATCCTCGTTCTCATGTCCATTTATCCTCTTGACAACAGGAAATCAGAATCGGTGGAACAATCGATTCCTTCCAGACCCCCACCCATTAGCTGAATGAAGGCCCTTCATTGTATATCCAGCCACAGGAGTGGCTGTGCCTGGTACTGTTGCTCAACCCATTCAAGTGAATGGGGCCAAGTACGGCTGAGGTGCAGTACCGGGCCACACCAGTATGTATGAGTGCTGTACCTTGACAAATTATGTAGACCCCTTTATTCTGCTGATCAATATGGATAACCAGGCCTCATCCCCAGTCATTGAATATTGAAAGAATACACTATGGATAGACCATGGGCAGGGATGCACCACCAATGAGGGCAGGTGAGGCGATCGCCTCAGGCAGCACCAGGTAAGGGCAAGAGGGGGGCAGCAGAAGGGCCATGGCCGATGAGCATTTTTATTGTGGCAAAGGGATTAAGAAATTGGCATTTGGGGGGGGAGGGGGGTCGTTTTCGCCTCAGGCAGCAGTAAGGCTAGGTGCACCCCTGACCATGGGTTCCAAATCCTGGAAGTCCCCTTTAAGTAACATACTTCAGTCATCAATGCTACTTCTACTTGCTAAGGCCCCATTCACACGACCGTATGAATGGGGCCGCATGTATTCCGCAAAATTGCGGAATACATGCAGCCCCATTCACCTTTATGGGAGTGCACAGCCACGGCACGGAGACGGCTCCGTGCCGCGGCTCCGCATAAAAAGATAGAACATGTCCTATACTTGTCCGTACGCACGGACAAGTATAGGAATTTTCAATGGGGCCGCACGGCGTGTTCCGAGCGCTGCGGAACACACGCCGGGTGGTCCCCGTATATTTGCGGGTCCGCAATAATGCGGACCCGCAAATATACGGTCGTCTGAATGAGGCCTTACAGTCACATGTCAATGCACAACAAACAGCAATTAACCACACAGCAGACAGAGATCAGAGAAACTGCAGGTTTAGGGCCCATTCAGACGGCCGTGTTGTTGCGGATCCGCAAAAACAAGGATGCTGGCCAGTGTGTGATCTGCAATTTGCGGAACACACATGGCCAGCACCCCATACAAAATGCCTATTCTTGTCCGCAATTGCAGACAAGAATAGGACATGTTGTATATTTTTTCGCTGAGCCGCGGGTCTCCGCGATCTAATGCCTTCCATTGAAATGAATGGGGCCGCATCTATTCGGCAAACTTGCGGGAGTAGATGCGACTCCATTCACACGGTCATGGGAACAGGCCTTAAGTTTCCTTTAAAGGGGTTGTGTCACAAAGCATTTTCTCCACTTTTCAAACCAGCTCCTGGATCTGAATACTTTTGTAATTGCATGTAATTAAAAATTTCATATAGCCAGTGAGCTAGTCAATAAAATGTATCTGTATAGCGCCACCTGCTGTTCATTCTTTTCCGTATTATTTTGTCCGTCTCACTGAGCTGGTCGCACGTGCTCAGTTTAAATCTTCAACTGCCATCAGCCACGTGTTCTGTTAGAAGCTGTGGCAGTTACAGAGAGAGAGCTGAAGCAGAAAGGACATGTTGCCTGAGCTGCCAGGCTGAATATGATCTAGCAGAGCAATTAGAGCAGTGAATAGGCAGATCTTTGGACCATGTGTAGTACAGGGCTGGTTCTAGCTTTATTAGAGATTGTCATGCAATATTTGACCTCTGGCATATTGGCAATTATGGCATAAGCCCTTTAAAGTAGGCAGAGCGGTGTTACTGAGACACCAGCCTTCTCTCTACATGCCAGCCTCAGTGGACCAACAGAGGTGACGATGACTAGAGCTTATCATATGAGTTCTCCAGTAAAGCATAAGCTTTAAAAATGTATAAATATTCATTTGAAGATACTCAATTGTTTTTACTGGCGTCATCTACATTCTAGTAAAAACCATATGATGTTGATGGAGAAAGAAGAGAGTCCACTTCACCACCGCCAGGAAAAATCCAGGATGACAACCCTAAGTTCTTTTTCAGACATGAAGCTTTATTTAGATTATTAGCTCTTGTCAAAATTAAAGACGTTTTCCAAGAGGTTATTTTTTTGTATTGATGACCTATCTTCTGCACAGTTCATCAGTATCTGATTGGTGGGGGTTAGACTCCCGGGACCCCTGACGATCAGCGGTGCTCACAGTAGCCAATGAAGTCATGTTCATCGGTTACATGGCCAATGCGCAACTCACCCCTATCGATGTAAATGGGGCTGAGCTGAAATATCAAGCACAGCCGCTATACAATGTACGGCGCTGTGTTTGGCGAGCTGAGAGAAGGCCACTCCCCTACTGTGAGTGCCGGTGCCTTCTCAAAGAGCTGATTGGCGGGGTTCCCGAAGTTCGTCGTTGTCAGCATCACATCTCCCCTTGTAAGCAGGGCATGTGCTGCCAACATTTTGCAAACCATATTGTGGACGAATGATCGTACTAATTGTTTGTCCCCCATACATTTTGTATCAGCCCTGTAAAAGGTCATTGAACAGGTGCTGGTCAACATGTCATAGCATTGCAAGCTGAAACTGTCAAAAGGACCCTAAGGGTATGGCTAGACGATGACACTGGTCACAGCCAGGATTGCCAACCAGAATTTTTCTTTTTTTCCGGAAAACTTATCCCAAAATCATGAACAACCAGCAAGTTGGAAAACCATACTGAATGATTAAGATTACATTTCATTACACTGGAACCGGAGCACAGAGCAGGCAGTCACCATGCCGCCACATGATCTGCTTACAACAAAAATAATAATGCAGAAAGGCAAAGTTAATAAGATATATATGATAGTTCTGTAACTGAGCGCCTAATACTGTGTAATCTCTCATAGGACTATGAGGCTCAGGCTGATCGATACCGTTCTACCCTGGATCCCTCCATAGGCTCATCTCGTAGTACCAGGGCTAACAGCCTTCAGGAAAGCATTGCAAACAAGGTTGGTCCGTGTTTTCCAAACTCACATCAAGGTGGGAAAATGTAGCATAAAATCTTAACAACTGTTTTTTTCTATATAGGAAAAGGATTTGGTAAAACGTTATACAGAGGCAGCCGTGGAGAGCAAGCAGCAGCTGAACCAAATGGAATTTGCCAAGAAGGTTCTAGATAAGGTAGAGTGGAAATCACTTCTTCATGGTTTTCATTGTGTTTGTAACCTCTTTCCCTTTTCTGGTTAGGCTTGCAGAATAGTATTTAAAACATTGAAAGCGTATTCCAGGATTTTAATATTGAAGGTTATCATCAGGATAGAACATCAATTTCAGATCGGTGGGGGTCCGACACCCATCACCCCCACTGAGCATCTGTTTCAGAGTAGCTCTGTTCACTGTGTAGTGGATGGTGCTGGTAACTGCAGCATTGTTCCCACTGAAGTGAATGAGAGCAGTGCTGCAGTTACCAGCTCCATCCACTACAGTGGATAGAGCTATTTTGAAACAGATGATCATGGGGGTGATGGGTGTCGGACCCCCACCGATCTGAAATTGACCAATGCCAATCTGATATTAATGGCCTATCCTGAGGATAGGCTGTTAGTATTAAAATCCAGGAATATCCCTATAAGGGCTCATGCACACGTACCTATTTTTCTCCGTTCCGTTTTGTTTTTTTTTGCGGCCCATATACAGAACCATTCACTTCAATGGGGCCGCAAAAAATGGAAATTACTCCATGTGCATTCCGTGTCCGTATGTTAGTGTTCTGCAAAAAAATAGAACATGTCCTATTGTTGTCGGCATTATGGACAAGGATAGGACTGTTAAATTAGGGGCTGGGCGTTCTGCAAAGTGTGAAATGCACACGGCTGGTATCCGTTTTTTGCGCATTCACAATTTACAGACCGCAAAACATCCAACAGTCGTGTGCATGAGCCCTAAGACTTCCCTCCAAATACATTGTGGGTGTTAATGGAAGTTAGGGCATGAATCTGGAACAAAATCATAATCCAGCAAATATGGCATCCAAAGCGGAAAGGAATATGGTCCTCTTCATGCCATGAAAGCTACGATAGCTTCAGAAATTAAAGGAGTTCTCCGGGAATTAAGAAAATGGAAATACTTAAATATTACTTCATGATAAATATATTCCCAAATACCTTTCATTAGTTATAATGGCTTGTTTTGTCTAGAGAGCAATCATTAGGAGAAACAAAATGGCCACTGTCCTATTAGTGCACACAAAACCTGTCCTAATCACACAGCAGGACAAGTTACT
The DNA here is from genome assembly GCA_900303285.1 of Rhinella marina. NCBI lineage: Eukaryota > Metazoa > Chordata > Amphibia > Anura > Bufonidae > Rhinella > Rhinella marina. Next base: position 10,793 of record ONZH01021790.1, read on the forward strand.
TCACAACACTGAGGTAAAGAGCTGCCTCAACCTCTTATCTGCTTGTCAGGGATTATGATCCTGAATACAGATGACACGATCCTGTCCGTCCTCTGTACTTCATGTCTCCTCTTGAACTCCATTCCCACAAAGATTCAGCTAAATATTATATTAAACTGTATTCAGGATCATAATCCCTGACAAGCAGATCAGAGAGGAGGATGAGACAGCTCTTTACCTCAGTGTTGTGAAGTAACTGGTCCTGCTGTGTGATTAGGACAGGTTCTGTGTGTACTAATAGTACAGTGGCCATTTTATTTCTCCTAATGATTGCTCCCTAGACAAAACAAGCCATTATAACTAATTTGGGATATTTGGGAATATATTTATAATAAAGTAATATTTACATACTTTCATTTTCTTAATTCCCTGGTTTCCCACCAAATCTACCACTGGGATGAATCGGGACACCCACACACACTTTAGCTTGTCCTTATTAACATAACTCCACTGGGCATGTTTAGTAACTGCTAAGGTGTCCTCAGGGGTCTCATAGGGCTTTCCTTCAGTATGCCGTGGTGACGAAACATGTCTGGGGAGGAAGGGGGGTTAGGGCCTGTGTTAGGCTCCATTCACACGTCCTGTTTTTCTTTCCTGATTCGATCCTGATCTGGATCCATTCATTTCAATGGGTCCTGAAAAAAATCAGGATCGAATCAGGAAAGAAAAACAGGATGTGTGAATGGAGCCTTAGTAAGTTTTTAGACGTTGGTTACTTTTCCTGACATAAGTGCAGTGTTAGTCAGGGTGTGAGGTGCAGTCACACCTTCATATGACTCTGACACAGCATAAAATATTGTTTGCATTGCATCGTCTGGGTACAATGAACATTGGCAAACAGCAAGGGAAAAGATAGGGGGAAGTGCTTCTAGACAAAATTTTTGCTGATAAGGATACACGGTATAGTTTTAGGGAGTGGTAGAAGGTAGGGTTTTTTTTTTTTTTTTTTGCACTGTGGCAACTAAATTATTTGTCCCCAGCTTCACTTGTACATTAAAGATTTGCAAATGCATTTTGGAAGGAAGATGTTTTTGTCTTGATTTGTTCATGACATTATCTTATTGGCGACCTATAAAACACAGCTCACACTATACATCCCATTCCAGTAGCAGGGTTACAATTTAAAAGGGGTTGCCTGGCTATTATGTTTTTTTAAAAAAAAATAGCATTACAAAACTTCCTGGGCCCTGTTGACACATAGGTAATAACTGCTCAGCTAATCACTGGCTGTAGCGGTAATTGGCCGAGTGGTCATTTGTACATGTTCAATTGCTACTGTTGAAGATGGTGAATCGTAGATTTCTACAAAACAACACTAATGAAAAAAAAAACTTTTTTCAAGATAGAATATATCATCTCTGATTTGCTTGTTGTTTCTTTAGTCAGATACACCTGATGGAGTCCAGCTGTCAGTGCAGAACAACCTGCGTTCAGAAAATACGTTGCGATCAGCAAAGGAATCAGAAGCCTTGTCAAAGCAACTGGAGGAAGAGAAAATGAAGGTGGCTCAGGTACAGCAGGCACTGGAAGAAAACAGAAAGAGGATACTACTACTGAAGACACAGAGACCGGTGGAAAGACTGGAAGAGAAGGAAATGGTGCAATACTACAGAGAACCCAGGCTGGAGAGTGAACTGACAGCTCTTAAGAGCCAAGCAGAAAATACCTACAGAGATAGGGAAAATACACAGTACGAGATAGAAGTGGTTAGCAAGAAGCTGGTAGCGTTGGAAAACCAGAGGAAGACCATCAAACCACAGCTACTGACTAAAGAAGTCACCGAGATCGAGAGAGATCCTAATCTAGAAGCTCAGGCCCAAACCATCAGAAAAGAGATAAAACAACTAAAGGAAGAGAATAACTCAATCACACTAGAGTTAGAACGCCTGAAAATGGAAGTAATGGTACTAGAGCAGAAACAACCTAATGTGAAAGAAAAAGTGGTGCTGAAGGAGGTAGTTAAAGTCGAGAGGGATCCTGAGATGTTAAAGGCCACACGGGCGTTACAATTGCAGATCGATGATGAGACCTTCCGCAGAAAGTCTCTTCAAGAAAACATTGTGAAACTTAGAAACAAGACAGAAGAACTGGAGAGACTGATTGAGTCTGTAGAACCTAAAGTCATTGTGAAGGAAGTAAAGAAAGTGGAACAAGACCCAGAAGTCCTGAAGGAAGCAGCTAGACTCAAAACGCTAATAGATGAAGAACGTAAAAAGAGCGTGATCCTGACCCGGGAGTTAACAGAACTGCAATCAAAATATGCAGTGGTAGAGAAACAGAAACCCAGGGTAGAGATAAAGGAAAGGGTCAATGAAGTGTTTGTTGTACAGCCAGAGACTGAAAAGGAAATTGCTAGGCTGAGAATTGCTTTGCAAGAGGTCAATTCCAAAAAATCTTCCCATGAAAATGAACTTGAAGTACATCATAAAGAAGTATTTGTGTTGAAGTCCCAAAAGCCCATGGTGGAGTACAAAGAAGTTGTCCAAGAAATAGTCAAGTTAGAGAAGAGCCCAGAAGTGATGAAAGAAATTGAACGGGTGAAATCACAAATAAAAGACCTGGAGTCAACACACAGCAGATATCAAGAGCAGAAATCCAAGCTGATCAAGGAAAGAGATGACTGGAAACGAGAACGGTCAAAGGTAGAGACAAAAGTTGTCAACAAAGAGGTTGTTAAGTATGAAAATGACCCTGTACTGATAAGAGAAGCAGAGCAACTGCGCCAAGAAGTACGCAATGAATCCCAGAGAAGAAGGGAAGTGGAAGACCTGGTTTACGACTTACAAAGCAAGTACATGTTGCTAGAAAGACGGAAACCAGAAGAGAGGGTAGTGGTTCAAGAGGTGGTTCATGTGCAGAAAGATCCTAAGATAGCAGAAGAACACCACAGATTAAGCAGGACACTAGATGAGGAGGTAGGCAACAGGCGTCGCTTGGAACGTGAGGTACAACAATTACGTAATCTAGTGGACGAGAAAGAGAGACTCCTGAATTTCCAGGAAGAGAGAGATAAGAAACTGGCTGCAGAAAAGGAGTTGCGGCAGATCACTCTGAGAATAAAAGAGATAGAAGAAAGCCCTCCACCAGTACAGGAGAAGATTGTAATGGAAGAAGTAGTAAAAGTGGAAAAAGACCCTGTATTAGAAAAATCAGCTTATGCACTTCGAGGTGAATTGGATAAAGAAAGGACACAGATACTTAACATTGAAAGAGAATGCAAAAATCTGCAGGTAAAGGTAGATATCTTACAGAGAGAGAAGTCTTTGGAAAAAACGGTTTACAAAGAAGTCATCAGAGTGGAGAAGGATAAAGTGCTGGAGAATGAGAGGGCCAGACTAAGAGAGCTGTGTAATAAAGAGCGTAATGCAAGGCAAGACATGGAAGATGAGTGCAGAAGACTGAAAGAGAGGATTGAACGAGTAGATGCAATGAAAAAGACATGGTCAAAGGAAGAAGCTGAACTTCAAAGAGCCAGAGCACAGGCACAACAAGAAAAGTCTTCTATAGAAAAGGAGTTATTGGAACTGAGGAGGCAGCAGCAGCAAAAAAGCGTGTTCTTGAACAAAGAATCAGAGTTGCTCACGCAAAAGGCAGAAAATGAGCGTCAAAAGAAGATGCAACTGGGACAAGAGCTTTCTCTTCTTGAATCCCAAATTCTAAAAGAAAAAGATTGCATCTATGAAAAGGAAAGAAACATTCGAGATCTGCAGTCCCGTGTAAACCGTGAGGAGCGTAACCAAGAAACTCAGATGAGGGAGACCAATGTCTCAACAAAAATATCCATCTTAGATCCTGATACCGGGAAGGAAATGTCACCATATGAAGCGTACAAGAGGGGTATAATAGACCGCCATCAGTATATCCAGTTGCAAGAGTTAGAGTGTGACTGGGAAGAAATTGCCACAATGGGATCTAGTGGGGAAATTTCTGTTTTACTAGATAAAAAGAGTGGCAAACAATATTCAATTGAAGATGCTCTAAGATCCAAAAAAATCACTAAAGAGGAGCTTGAAATGTACCGGGATGGAAAACTTCCAATTTCAGAATTTGCCTTGCTTGTGGCTGGAGAGAACAAGCCTCAGTCTATGTCAATTGGGTCAATAATTGGATCAAGGTCCCCAATCACCTCCCCCAACAGCCAAACCCAAACTCATAGCTTTTTCTCACAAAGTGCACCAAAAGTTTTTCATGATGATAGCTTTCCCATCGCTGGTGTCTATGACACAAACACAGACAGCAAATGCACAGTCAGGAGTGCAATGGCGAAAAAACTGTTAGATCCCACAACCGGTCAAAAGCTTCTAGAAGCACAGGCGGCTACTGGTGGTATAATCGACATCATTACCAAAGAAAGGTATTCAGTTAACAAAGCAATAGACAGGGGTTTGATAGGTAGTAGCAACACACACAGCTTACTTAATGCCCAGAAGGCTTTTACAGGTGTTGAGGACCCAGTCACCAAGAAGCGCCTGTCTGTTGGAGAGGCTGTACAGAAGGGACTAATGTCCAATGAGACAGCCAAGCCATACCTAGTGGTCCAGCATCTTACGGGGGGCTTGATTGATCCCAAAAAGACAGGCAGAATCCCACTGTCAGAGGCAACAGAGCAGGGTCTACTAACCCAAGAACTGGCCGCTCAGGTCCGAGATGAGTCTACATATGAAAAAGACCTCGTAGATCCTTCCACTAAAGAGAAGGTGAACTACAAGGAGGCCATAGCACGATGCCGGAAAGACCCAGTAAGTGGCCTGCTTCTACTCCAAGGAGCTTCAGACAACTATCAACATGCTGTATACCGCCCTGTGAACACCATGCCCTCCCTGACCTCGTACAAGTACTAGTGGTGATGGTTGCCTGTCATATCTTTGTTTTTCCTGCTATGTAAGTGTACCCTGTTTAATATGATATTGCTCCTCTGGGGTGAAATTATACCTGTGGTGTTTATTGCATGTCCTTAATAAACTGGAACTTATCTTTATTACACTTAAATTGGCGAGTCTCATTTTTTTACCATTATCTTTAGAATGATTGGCTGCTACTGCAAATGTTGTGTGAAAAAAATGATTTTGCGTTACTCTGCCAGTAGATGTTAAAGAGGAGATTTCACCACTCCTGACATGCCTGTTTTAATAGCTTCATGCATTCCCCATGTAATAACAAGTCTGGAACATCTATTTTTATGTCTCTATGTTGTGCCATTCCTTTATTATTTGTACTAGAAGTTATGAATGAATTGCTATTTGTCTTCAGTAAAGGAACAAAGGGGAGGTGACCAGTTGGGGGTGTGTACCTGCACAGTCTGAACATGGCAGCACTGATTGGATAGAGTGAGACTGTGCAGATACACGCCCCCAACTGGTCACCTCCCCTCTGTTCCTTTACTGAAGGCAAATAGCAATTCATTCATAACTTTTAGTGCAAATAATAAAGGAATGGCACAACACAGAGCCATAAGAATAGATGTTCCAGAATTGTTATTACATGGGGAATGCATGAAGCTATTAAAACAGGCATGTCAGGAGTGGTGAAAGGTCCTCTTTAATGGGCAGCCACCCAGTAGTTTTGCAGAGTACCGTATTACCGCCTGGCAACAGTTTTACTAGAATGTAACAATAATGAATTTCTATTGTGAAAAATTGGAGTCCTTAAGAAAACTTAGGATAAGTTAAGGGTTGGACACGTGTACAGTGGTCCCTCAAGTTACAATATTAATTGGTTCCAGAATGATCACTGTAAGGTAAATATACTGTAACTTGAGAATATAGCTCTATAAAAATACTAGTAACTAGTTCCCAAGTCCCCGAAATATCATCCCAAAAGAGGAAAAAATGAAGATAAAATGAAGAAAAAAAAATAATCTGAAAATACAGATAAACCAAATCCTTATATACAAGGCACACATAAAATCTTCAGAACCTTTCACATTTTGTTATGTTGCGGCCTTGCGCTAAAATTAAAAAAAAAATCAAGTTTAGAAACGATTGCAAATATATTAAAAAGAAAAACTAATTTCACATGGACATAAGTATTCAGACCCTTTGCTCCGACACTTGGAATTTAGCTCTAGGGGGCTCCTCCTTCTCTTCATCATCTCAGAGATGTTTCTCCACCTTAGAGTCACCTGAGGTAAATTCAGTTGATTGGACAGGATTTGTAAAGAGGAAGCCCTGATTTTATAAGGTGTCACACTTTAAAGGGGTTCTCCGGGAATTAAGAAGATAAAATTACTGAAAATACTTAAAATATTACTTTATTATAATTTTTCCCCAAATACCTTTAGTTATAATGGATCGTTTTGTCTGGGGAGCAATCAGGGGAAATAAAATGGCCACCGTCCTATTAGTACACAGAAAACCTGTCCTAATCACACATCAGGAGAAGTTACTTCAGAACACTGAGCTAAAGAGCTGCCTCATCCTCCTCTCTGCTTGTCAGAGATAATGATCCTAAATACAACGAATAAGATCTTCAGCTGAATCTCTGTAGGAAAGGAGTACATGAGGAGATGGGCTGCGGTAATGGAGACTGCATACATGTGCTGCTGCTCATCAGCCACATCCCCACCACCTCTCTTTACTTCTTGTCTCCTCATGAACTCCATTCCCACAGAGATTCAACTGAAGATCATATTAAACTGTATTCAGGATCCCTGACAAGCAGAGCAGAGAGGAGGATGAGGCAGCTCTTTAGCTTAGTCTTCTGAAGTAACTTGTCCTGCTCTGTGATTAGGACAGGTTTTGTGTGTACTAATAGGACGGCAGCCATTTTATTTCTCCTAATGATTGCTCGCTAGCCAAAATGAGCCATTATAGCTAATGAAAGATATTTGGGAATAGATTTATAATAAAGTAACATGTAAGTATTTTGATTTTTGTAATTCCTAGAGAACCCCTTTAAATAAATCACTTTAAATGACAAGAGCTTCCTCAGTACCAAAAACATCAAGTGGAGCTGTCCTCATCTGGTGTCCAATAGAGCTGCTCACCATGGAACATGTGCAGAAGTACAGGACATGTAATACTGTGTGCTTTTCAGCTGTTTTACCAGTGAAATGGCCATGCTGATCAACTGGATCTTGCAGCAGATTGGCACTGCATGTTGAGAGTGGAGTCAAGTGACAACAGCCCAGAAAAGACCATTGTATTTTTAAAGTAGTGGTTCCTGCATCCATTGTAACTCAAGGAACCACTGTCATTACCCTTGAAAAATGAATAAACCCACATAAATCAAATATATCTTTATTATAAAACTCTCTCACAGGGAGCGCCGAAGTCCATTGCTGACATTCGTCTAATCCCTAGAAAATTAGCAATTGGCAGCAATCTTTATCACTGGGATGTCATAGGGTGGAATCTATCAATTATAGTTGACCAGTCCTTTGTTACAAATGCGGGCGATCCAGGCCGACGTACTCAGGAGGATGAGGACCTGGCTCTGTCACCGACACTCTCCGATGGTCCAGATATATTCATTAATGGTGTCTACCATGAGGAACACTTTAAGTGGAGCTTGTCATTCTGTCACCAGACAAGTTTAGTTACACAAGACTGTTTCGAGGATTTACAGACTCATCTATTCATAGACTCTTTAGCTTTTGTAATATAATGATTGGCAACAATCCTATCCCTACAGCCAAATAGCTGCTGAAATATGCGGCACACTTCCTACAAGTCCATACAGATGCCTTCGGAGAAAAACAAGACATGAAGGCTTCGTAGGCCACTTCTTTCTAAAGTACTATACAACATCTGTTCTGCTTCCATTTGCCTCTTTGGTGGAGATGACATTCAACACCAACTAGTATTAGATCAGTTAAGACTAAAGGTCATGTACAAGAAGTCCATTTTCTAAATTGGGTTTAGATGTTTGCCTGGGCTGCTTCTCTCTCATGAAAGTATCTTCTCTGTGCTTCTACTGCATTTTGCAAAAGGGAAAGGTCTACACCCTCCATGCAGGTCAACAAGCGAGCGCATAGCACAAGTGGCCCCTCTGGAAGACAAAAGTCACAGCGCCATGGTTAGGCCTCTTTCACACTAGCGGCAGCACAGATCCGGCACCTAAAGGGTGCCAACGGATCCGTGCTGCTGCTGACACAGACATTAGGACAGAAATACATACAAACATACATATACATACTCCAGCCAGGGACGCCGACAGCACGTCTTCACACGCCTCCTGCGCGCAGTGATGACGATTCCCCACAGCGCCCTCTGCTGGGCGCAGTGGGGAAACGTCATAGCTGCGCGCAGGAGGCACGTGAAGACATGCTGCCGGCGTCCCTGCCTGGAGTATGTGAGTATGTATGTGTTTGTGTGTATGTGTATGTATGTATGTATGTCTGTCTGTCTGTATTTCTGTATATGTGTAGCCGGATCCGGAATGACCCCCCATTGCAAGTCAATGGAGGACAGATCCGGATTACTGGTGTGTCACACCAAACGGATCCGTCCCCATTGACTTGCATTGGGGGTCATTCCGGATCCGTCTTGGTGCGGATGCCTGGACCGGAGAGCAAACCGCAGCATGCTGCGGTTTGTTCTCCGGTCTGAAGACGGAACGGAATGCTTTCAGGAGCCTCTGTTGTCTTCAGTTCAGTTTTGTCCCCATTGACAATGAATGGGGACAAAACTGAAGCGTTTTTTTCCGGTATTGAGCCCCTATGACGGAGCTCAATACCGGAATTTAAAAACGCTAGTGTGAAAGTAGCCTTAGCTAGGAAAGGATTAAAAGTTGAAAATGATAATGACACCCACTGGTAATTTGATTTTCCAGAGTCCATGACAGCACCAGGACAGAGGGTCCACCTCCCAGGACAGGAAACCCACAGATATAAAAAAAAAAAAAGGGGGATACTCTCTCATTCAGTAGTTTCCAGAGGAGAGAGACCATCTTCCAATTCCATCCATATTCTCCACAGGAATCGACCTGCTTCTGTTTTGTTTGTATGTCTATATCTTCCTTTCGTTTTTTTTACACACCCGGTGAGACCATAACCAAGAACCCATCACCAACACCATAAAAATACAGGGTGGGAATTAAAAGGTTGCTGTGAGTGTAATCATTATTTTTTCCCATCATCCTATGACAGCACTAGGAGAGATTTCAGAGAAGTGAGCTTAGGGAGGGACCATCACTTGTTGAGACCTTACGACTGAAAGAAAGTTTAGAAACCGCAGAAAGATCCAATCTATAGTGTTTATAGAAAGTCAGAGGTCTATGTAGCTGCTTTGCAAATGTCTTGAATGCTCCATGCCCAGGAAGTGGAGATTGCCCTGGTTGAATGGGCTGTCCACTCCAAGGGTGATGGTTTCTGCATGGAAACATAAGCTAAGCACATAGCCTGTCTGATCCATTTAACTAAGGTTCCCTTATTAGCAAATTTACCCCTGTTCGGACCTAAAAAGTGTACAAATAAGGAGGAAGTTCTTCTCTGTACTTTTGTAGCCTCTAAATAGTCCAACACACACCTCCTAATGTCTAGACAATTATATTCTACTTCTGTCTGAGTTTTTGGGATATTACAGAAAGATGGAAGGACTATATGCTCCTGCAGAACCAATGTCTGATGAAGAGGAGGCAGCGCTGGCCCTTTTCTCCATCAGAAGAGGATTCTGAAGCAACGTCTGCACTTTCTAACCCCAGAATTCTTTCTCAGAACTAGAAATATCTGAATAATTTAGACATAGAGTCCCTATGTCTGTGATGATGATGCTCCCTCTTCGACTTTAGGGCACTACTGAATTCTTATCATTTTACCAACAATTTGGCATAAGATGGGGCTAATTTGGCTTTACACAGACCACTTTCTTTGTGCTGCCTCTTTGTTGCCGTTTTTTAGGCTTATCCTGAAATATCAAAACCATAAGCCCCCTTCTGCATAACAGCAACCCATACCCTCCAACCATAGGATAGGTGCCAGGGTAGCTGGGTCCTTCTGAGCTTCAACAGAGCTTTCCATGCTGTATCAGATGACCTGCTTCGCCTTGGATCTGGGTGTGCCCAGCAAGGATCCTGAGGCTGACTGACTGGGCTTCTTAAATTTCTTCAGGTATCTGTGCTTCCTGGTTCTCCTCAAACCAACTGTGACATCACACGGACTCGTCACTTTCGGTCGCGTCCTTGCTCTGAGTCTAGCAGAGACCAGAGCACACAAACACTTCCTGGTCCGCGGCCTTGCAATACTATGATGTAATTTTCCCTCTCTGAATCTCCCACTCCTATGGAGATCTTCGCAGCTTCAAACTGTAAATCCACTGTTCCCTATCTCCTGCGCTGTCAACTTCAGAGTGTGTGGAGAAGGGAACGCACCAGGCACACACACCAGCCCGGCCAATTTAACATACAGGGAGAAAATACTCCCCTTTCATCCTTGCTGGAGGAACTACTCTGCAGGTGTCCTCTCCTAGGACAAGAAACCACTAAATGACGGAGAGGCCCCACCATTTTTTTTTAAGTCTATGGGTTTCCTGTCTTGGGAGGCAGACCCTCTCTCCTGGTAGGACAAGGGGACAAAAGTTAATGTAATGTGATGTAATGTAATGTAAAGTTAATGTAATGTGACATCATTTCAACTCACCATCCACAGAGTCCAGCTCTCCCAGAGCTAGGTAGTATGATCCAAGTTGAGCTGAAAAGGGCTCCACAAACCGCGTGTTCAAGCACAGCTTATGCTGACCAGCAGAGTGATGTGCTGCGAGTATCGCTTCCGACCGAGCCGAATCATAGCTGCTGAGTCTATGTATAGAAAGATACAGTTAAACCAATATGGCTGCTGTAGTATACATTTTTTTAAAGGTGTTCTGCAAAATGTAGACGTTATCCCCTATCTGCAGTAAAGGGGATAACTAACTGATCACTGGGGGTCCGACTGCTGGGACCCTCACCAATCATGAAAACGCGGGTCCCGTTCCTCTAATCTGAGAGTGGTTTCAAGCAAAAATAGCTGAGTGCGGTACTTGCCTATCTCCGGAAGTCCTATAGAGAATAAATGGAGCATGCTCGACCTGACCAGACTGGGGGAACGGGACTCTCGTTCTAAGGATTGGTGTGGGTCCCAGCAGTCAGACCCATAATTTCTAAACGTGGCACAACTCCTTTAACATATACAGTGGCATCTACTGTAACAATTCACTAAGAAATACATCTGATGGAGACTGAATGCAGCCGCGGGCCTCTGCTGTTTGAAACAGTACGTGCAAGCGGGCACCATGTTTACACATTGCTCCAGTGTGAAAGGATCAAAAGGGCTTTCCAAGACTACAATACTGATGCCCTATTCTAATAGGTGTGGGGCTTTGACACCCAAGACCCCTGCCGATCAGCTGTTTGAGAAGGCACTGGTGCTCCTGTGAGTGCCACAGCCTTCTCCATACTCACCAAGCATAGTGCCGTACATTGTATAGCAACTGTGCTTGGTATCACTTCTATGGGGCTAAGCTGCACCTAGGCCATGTGACCAATAAACGTGTTGTCACAGGCCTAGGAAAAGCTGAGAATAGACTTTGGCACTACTGCAAGTGCTGCTGCCTTCTCAAAAACTGAATGGCAGGGGTCCCGGGTGTCAGACCCCCCAACGATCAGATACTGATGACCTATCTTGAGGATAGATCATCAGTTTTAAAGTCTTAGAAAACCCCTTTAATATAATAAAGCAGAACTGAATTGTGAAAAGGACCATGACACTGACAGATACAGAGAAAGATGAAGCCAGGATAGTGTTAAAGGGAATAGCCTCCAAATTAACAAAATATACTACTCACCTCATCAATGCCCTGCTGATCCAGTGCAGACGCTTTAGCAGTAACCCTGGTCTTTGTTTACAAGTGGCTAGCACATGACTGCTGTGGCCAATCAATGGCCTCAGTGGCTACAGGCAACGCTGCTCAGCAATGAGAGCCGTACTGCCAGTAGTACGGCATGCGTCCACGGAGGCCACCGGTTGGAGATGCTCTGTGAAATATATTGTGAGTAAGACTACTCTCACACTTGCGGAAGTCTGGACGTGCGGTAGCATGGATTCAACAGCCTGCTGGATCCGTGCTGCTGGAAGTCTGCTCTGGCCCCACTCACTATAATGGCGGGCAGGCCGGAGGTCTGGCCGCAGCACGACAAACATGCCGAGAGGCCATCAGTATAAAACTACAGCATGTTCCAGTTTTTGTCCGTCTGCCTCCCGGCATGTATGCCGCAACGTGCTGTAGTTTTATACTGGCCTTCTCTCGGCATGTTTGCCGTGCTATGACCGGACCTCCAGCCTGCCCCCATTACAGTGAATGGGGCCAAAGCGGACTTGCGGTAGCATGGATCCGGCAAGCTGTTCCCCCGCCGGAAAAGGCTGCCGCAAGTGTGAAAGTAGCCAAATAGTAATAGCTGCTCTACCAACCTTTACCATCCACAAGCTGAGTAAGAAATGTCATCATGGATTCTAGGAGTCGAACCGTACAGCCATCCACGGCCCCACGTAAAGTTGTTTCACACTGAATTTGGCCAAGAAACCTGCTGACGCAGACATCAAGTGTATCGGTAGGCCCCCACCGACCTGAAGAAGCGTGTCTCTTTCTAGTCTATGTTGGGCTGGTATACTTTAGCATGCTACTTTTTTCTGCTGCACTGTTCTATATGGAGGCAAGCAGTAAATCTGTAGTAGTAATCTGGGTCAGTATATGTAATAAAAAATTAAAATTTCAACCTTCCAAACGTCCTCACAGTGGATCCAGCTGGCACGTTTCCAGAGCTGATCTCCCACAGATAATGATACTGTGCTGGAGCTGGGAGCATCCTTGTCAGGGACCCGGTGATATCCTGCAAAACAACAGGACTTACTCATATATCCATCAGAATGATATATGTAAGCTATCTGCCGCTTCTTCACACATCTGAAGGACTCAACATTTCAGGTGAGCCATATTGAGCAGTCGGTGCTCAATATGGCTGCCGGGTGTTGGACCCCAACCGATCTGATGACCTATCCTGATAGATCATTAATGTTAAAAGCCTGGAGAACTCCTTTAAAAGAGTTTACCAGGAATTAATATTGATGACGTGTCCTCAGGATAGGTCATCAATATCAGATCGGCGGGGGCCTGACACCCTATCAGCTGCTAGGCCATGTGACATCACTGTACATCGGTCACATGGCCTAGTTGCAGCTTAGTCCCATTCAAGTCAATATCAAGTACAGCCGCTATACGATGTACGGTGCTGTGCTTGGTAGGCACCAAGGAGGCCACCACACTCACCAGAGCTCCACAGCTTCCCGATACAGCGGTCAGGACTTGAACCCCTGTCGATGTGTTATTGATGAGCTATCCTGAGGAGAGCCCATTAATATTATTTCCCAGATAACTCTCTTAATTTTTCTTCTCTCTCTGAAACAGTTTTGCCTTTTTGATTGCCCGAACATGATGCTTCCTCACCTAACACCATACCAAAATCCAAGGCACACAATGGCTTCTTCTACCGAATTCTCCCAGTGTGCACAAGCCCCAAAAGAGAAACATAGATACTTGGATTCAAGGGGCTGGTACAATCGGGGAAAATCTGTCCCAACCTTTTCCACTGGTCAGTCCCATCAAAAAGAAAAACAAGATTGAAATATTTTTAGAATTCTTTCATTTTGTTACGTTTTACAACAAAACGAATTATCTTTATTAAGCAAGGGACTTTTTCTTTCTCAGTCTTCTCCTCCTGACCCTTGTGTCCAGTCATTTAAAGCTTATGGAAAGCATTCACACTGGTGGGGTTTCAGGTCTGACAGGTAATACTGACAATACGACCTCTCAGCATCAATTATTGAGCATGGACCCTATTAGCCCTGAGGTCAAACATTTGAAACACTTTAAAATGTTAATATTGTGATTGGCCCCGCCGATAAGGGAGCAGTACAGTAATTAAAGGGAATCTATCACAAAAACCTGTTCTATATTTTATTTATGCTAAAAAAATCTATTATATATTTGTAAGAAATAATAAATAAATAAATAAAAATTCCAATGTGTGAAATATTATAAATAAATATTAGATTTTACCATATTTACCATCTTTGGTCACCAGGGGGAGCTCTGCTGGCCAAATGAGGCTTTGAGCAACCTGTAAGTAGGCATGCTGCAAAAAAGTGGGTGGTACCAATGACATCACCAATTCACACCTTCAGCGGTGACATCACTGCTTCAGCAAGATAAGATGAGACAATGGCTTCATTACAAAAACACAGATCTCTGCTCCTCAGGCTCCTCCCCCACTGGTCACATGGCCGATTACATCACTAAGGTCCTACAGCCCCAAGAACCTCCATCTACTCTGTTTCTGAGTCCCCAGCAGCAAGGAGGGAGGACCTGGCTGTGTGTTACTGGTGTCATCACAGGGGCGGGCTCACATCTTCCATTCATTCTCTATAGGGTCAGCAGCGACTGAGGAAGCCTATGTACATGCCTGAGGTGCCATTGTGTTGTAAATCCAGACTGTCACACTTTACTTCCAACATGGCAGCCCCCATGTAAGGCAAGAAAACTGAATTAAAAAAAAAACATTTACACAATTTGAAAAATACATTATGTTAAAACCTGCTTTTGTTATGTTGTAAAACATATCAAAATTTTTTCTTCGCGATAGTGTCCCTTTAAGGATCACCAAAGCTCCACGTACTTTGTTAGACACCGACTTTTATGTTTATCTTAAAAGGGTTGTCCAAGTTATGGAAAAAAAAATATAGTACTGTAAATCTGATGGGCAGCAATATATAACCAAGTTCAGCAAGTTTTAGGCAAAAAAAAAAAAATCTATATTTCCTCATTTCCCTGGTTCTCTTCTGGCCTTTGTTTACCTGCAGTAATAACAATCTCTGCCCCTCCCCCCTGCTCTGCAAAGGGAGTGAATACAAGAGCTGCCCTGAGTGACATGTCTGCCTTCTAGGATACTCAGCAGCATGTTGTATGTGTAGGACTACAAGTCCCAGCTGTACAATGACACTGCTGATACACACAGGATCTCCCCCCTACCTGTTCTTGTACAATATAATACTCTCCAGTGTCAGCTCTGTGTCTGTAGGGTGAGGAGAGCAGATCCTGTGTCTCTTTACATCTGCAGCTGCTGTTGTAAAGCTTTCAGTGTGTTCTGGGTGAAGGGGTTAATGTTTTATCTGAAGGAATCCAGGGAGAGAGCAGATAGCAGCAGCGGCAGAGCAGGGGGGCGTGGCCAGTGACGTATCGTGTACAGACTGTTATCTGATCTCTGAGGCTTGTGCACAAAACATCACAGAGCAGGGAGATAAGCTGACATCACAGGTCATGTGATCCTGAGTTAAATCTTAGAAACCATCAAGTTTAGGAGCAGAAAGTGTAAAAGCTGTTGTATTTGACTAGTTAGAAACATACAAAGGACAAAAAAATAACTCGGACAACCCCTTTAATGGAAATCCTTTACATGATGTTACATCTGAAATGAGTGTAATACAAGATACATTCAACTACAAAACACCCAAAACAACCCTACCCAATATAAAACATATAATAAATATATCATTTAGATATACATATATATATTGGGTGAGCCAAAAGTCTGGACCTTCCCTTTTCTGTCTGGAATTAATAGAAAATTGACTTTCAATGTGTGAAAGTATTAAATGGTGGTCCGTCCGTCCAAATCCAGCCGGCAGAAGTAAGACGCCGCATCAGAGGGCTGTAGTGAAGGCAAAGAAGGGGCGGGTCGGCGCATGTGCACTGCAACCCCCTGTGTCTGTGCCCGTAATGGGCACAGCAGTGCGCAGGTGCAGGGCAAGTGTGCAGCGGCACCGGCGCGATATTGGAGAAGGAGAGGAGTAGGTAATTATACTAAACAAGGGCGGGCCAGAGGGGTGAAATGGGAGTGGTTTTATATGCAAACTGCCGAGGGTCCTGGGCACCAGCCACAGTAACGCCGCCCCTGGGTACTTGTACAAACTAAATAGTATATGTTATAAAAGTGTTTTTACAAAGATATCAGAGAGGGACAGCTCTACTAAAGGTACTATTGTTAGAGAAAGGAGTCTATAGCCTGATCTGAGCGGTCTATAACGCTCAGATTAGGTGAAAGACTCGCTTCAAAACTGCATATAAAAGAGCGTCCTCTGGCCCAAGATGATTGTTTGGCTGCTAAAACCAGGAAATATTGAGGATCACAAGTGGATACAGAACTTTACAGCCAGATTTAATAATGCACGTCATACAATTAAACATATCATGGGTAAACACTGGAATCTTGCTGGTGTCGATTTAGACCATTTTCTATGCTTAAATAAGAACTCCCGCAAAAATTTTTATTCTCTGGCCTGTTAGGCTACTTTCACACTAGCGTTTTAAAATTCCGGTATTGAGTTCCGTCATAGGGGCTCAATACCGGAATAAAACGCTTCAGTTTCGTCACCATTCATTGTCAATGGGGACAAAACTGAACTGAAGACAACGGAGGCTCCTAAAAGCATTCCGTTCCGTCTTCAGACCGGAGAACAAACCGCAGCATGCTGCGGTTTGCTCTCCGGTCCAGGGATCCGCACCAAGACGGATCCGGAATGACCCCCAATGCAAGTCAATGGGGACGGATCCGTTTGGTGTGGACACACCAGTAATCCGGATCTGTCCTCCATTGATTTCCAATGGGGGGTCATTCCGGATCCGGCTACATACATACAGACATACATACATACATACTCACATACTCCAGGGACGCCGGCAGCATGTCTTCACGCGCCTCCTGCGCGCAGCTATGACGTTTCCCCACTGCACCCAGCAGGCACCGGCCGTGTGCAGCCCGCATCACGGACCCATTCACTTTAATGGGTCAGCGATCCGGGAGATGCGGAGGCACGGATCAGAACACCACGGAAGCACTATGGTGTGCTTCCGTGGTGTTTCTGGCCGTGCCTCCGCACTGCAAAAAAGTAGCGCAAGCACTACTTTTTTGCGGTGCGGACCCTCGGATGCGGATCGCGGACCCCATTCAAGTGAATGGGTCCGCAATCCGCATGCGGTGGCCTCACGGTCAGTGCCCGTGCATTGCGGACCGCAGTTTGTGGCCCGCAGCACGGGCACGGCCGGCACACGTTCGTGTGCATGAGCCCTCAGTCTCATAGGAATACATAGAGAATTAGACTTCCTGTCCACCCATAAGTCTATGTGTGAGTTGGTGGGTCTAATTGCTGGTCACATGACACAGATAAGAAACTTCAGGATGATATAAGTCAAAAATTCAGACACTGGTAAGAAAATGACATTCACTACAGATTACATCATGTACATTTCTAGCAGGACATGGAATAAAATTTCTGTCGGGAGTTCTTCTTTAAACAGGAGAATAAAATGATAAATGAGAATGGCCTATCCGTCCTTTCTCCTGTCCCGTTTTTGGAAAAGTGGAAAAAGGTCGCAGATTTTGGCTATGTAACCCTTACAGTTCTGGAATGTACTAGATGACACTGACTTCATTATGTCTAATACATTTCAGAACTGTAAGGGTTACATAGCATCATAAATCAGTATAATGCTATGTGATCCCAGTCAGTGCCGGGAGTTCAGGCCAGGGGCTGCGATGCGGAAGACGTGCGTGTCATACGCTCGTCTGCAGGAGGCCTAAAGGGGCCACAGATCACCTGATGAATGAGAGAAATGCTCGTTCATCAGGTAAAATGATCGGAGGTGCAGACACCTCAATCATCATTCCTGGGCAGCAGATCATGGGGTCTAAACAGCACTCTGCTGCCCAGGAGCAGTTACCTTGTATCTCATACTGTGGAGGTGAACACTGCACATCTTATCCTGCGGAAAAGGGATAATGTTAACCAACCAGAAGACCTCTAAGTGAAATACGGACCAATTCTACCCCTAGGAATTTTAAATGTGGGAGCACCCTCTGTCTTTGTTATTCTAATATCTCACATTATATGGACACTTTCACTTCTTACTGTTCTTCTTCCTTGGTCACTGATTTGCTTTCTTGTCTGTGGGGCCAGCAATATATAGGCAGGACCATTCAGACCATGCATTGCTGTGTAACCACTGGTAGAAGCAACATTACTAATGGGAAACAAATGTACAGTGCATTATGTCATTTGTACAGTGCATTATGTCATTTGCAGCCCGCATCACGAATCGCGGACCCATTCACTTCAATGGGTCCGCAATCACAGAGATGCGGAACGGAGGCACGAATCGGAACACCATGGAAGCACTACGGTGTGCATGCACTGCTGCTTTGTGGTGCGGACCGTCAGATGCGGATCGCGGACCCCATTCAAGTGAATGGGTCCGCAATCCGAATGTGGTGGCCGCACAGTAAGTGCCGGTGCTTAGTGGACCGCAAATTGCACTTACTGTGGAGCACTTACAGTGATTTATTCTTTGCTTTGCACTGATTTAATTTTGTACAAATCTCTCTTTTGTGACATCACCATTTTCCTTCTTCACCTTTACCATCAAATATTACCCAGTTTTCTTTCTGTGGTACAGTATTCATATATTCACATATACCATTTAGTCTAGGGCTACACGACAACATGAGTTACACGACACATAGGGCACAACTACACTGCCACATGTGTCGCGTGACATTGATGTCGCACCGGTGTCGCGCAACAATTTTTATAATGCGACCCTATGGTGTCGGATGGATTTTTAGCAACTGCCGTGTCGCAGTCCCAGCATGTCGCATGTTGCAGTGCGACACCATAGACTATCATTATAAAAATTGTTGCACGACATTGGTGTGACAAAATGTTGTGCGACACATGTCGTCGTATAGCCTAGCCTAAGTCCTAATTCCTTGATATCTCTTGCAGGTTTAGTTCGCAGTTTTCTTCGCGTACATCGTCTGTGCTGATCAGTTCTGATTATTTTTTTTACTTTCCCAGTATTCCTATACATTTCCAGCCTTTTCCATCAGTTTGCATGTGTCTGAGGAGGGATTCCGCATGCCTCTGAAATGTTTTGCACTTTTAGCTTTTTTTTTGTGTGTTTCATTGTTATACTACTTTTAGAGTAGTTTTATTAGAGCCATTGTCTTTTAAAGCTCTATGTGGAAAAGTGGCCCATGGAGTCGGAGTAGTAAAGCGAGCTTTTGTGGTTGTGACTTGCAATTGTTCTGGAAACTGTGGGAAATGCTTGATAAGAGTGTGACCAATGTAAATGTGCCTGCTGTCGACCCTTGACCACTAGATGAAAAGGACAATGTGCAAGCTGTAGAGGTGATCCTGAGTGATCCCGAGTTATTCCTCAGAAGTATTTGCAGGAGAGGAAGACTGACAAAATTTGTCTCTCTGATTTGAGGTCTCCAAAGATAATTTTGGGACAGCTCAACTCTGGGAACCCTATGTTAAACCCATGCCAGGGGGAGTGTAAAAGTATAAGTGAGGAGCTCCAAGAACCTGGGCATGAGAAAATATTCTATACTCCTCAACACCAAGAACTCTCATAGAAATGAATGGAGCATGCTGGGAATTGTAGTTTTACAAGAGCTGGAGCTCCAAAGGTTGCTGACCTCTGTCCTACATTAATGCTACACGCTACCTGGAGGCAATCCCTCTAAGAAAAACTTCAGCCAAAACCATTGCTAACGAGTTGCTTTATACATTGACCCAGACATAGATCTTTGATCAGAGACATCCTTAATGAGATACTGATCAAGAGACATCCTTAATGAGATGCTGATCAAGAGACATCCTCAATGAGATGCTGATCAAGAGACATCCTCAATGAGATGCTGATCAAGAGACATCCTCAATGAGATGCTGATCAAGAGACACCCTCAATGTCCAAGTTTACTAATGAGTTATGTAAACTGTTGAAAATCACATATTTCAGTTTACCGCCTACAAACATATGGTTTCGTAGAGAGGTTCAATAAAACCAGAACAGCTACGCTTAGGCTACTTTCACATTAGCGTTTTTAAATTCCGGTATTGAGTTCCGTTATAGGGGCTCAATACCGGAAAAAAAACGCTTCAGTTTTGTCCCCATTCATTGTCAATGGGGACAAAACTGAACTGAAGACAACGGAATGCTCCTGAAAGCATTCCGTTCCGTCTTCAGACCGGAGAACAAACCGCAGCATGCTGCGGTTTGCTCTCCGGTCCAGGCATCCGCACCAAGACGGATCCGGAATGACCCCCAATGCAAGTCAATGGGGACGGATCCGTTTGGTGTGGACACACCAGTAATCCGGATCTGTCCTCCATTGATTTCCAATGGGAGGTCATTCCGGATCCGGCTACATACATACACACATACATACTCACATACTCCAGGGACGCCGGCAGCATGTCTTCACGCGCCTCCTGCGCGCAGCTATGACGTTTCCCCGGAGTCCCTGGAGTATGTGAGTATGTATGTATGTATGTCTGTGTTAACATGTGTGGGGCCGGAGCGCTGCTCTGGCTCCACACATGTATAGCGTTAGCACGGATCCGTTGGCACCCTTTAGGTGCCGGATCCGTGCTAACGCTAGTGTGAAAGAGGCCTTAGAAAGGTAGTGGAACAGGATTGCCTGTTTCCTAATGTTTGCTATACAAGAGGTACCCCATGCCTCTACAGGTTTTTCTCCTTTTGAGTTCTTGTGTGGGCGACACCCTTGAGGTCTTTTGGATATTGTCAAAGAGACTTGGATGCAAGAAGCTACCCCACACAAGTGTCTTGTTGAACACACTGCCCAAATGCTAGATGGAATCAAAAAAGGGATGCCCCTTGTAAGGGAACACTTGTAGGGAGCCAGTGAAAGTCAGTCCTGGGTTTACAATAGGTCTGATCGAATTACGACTTTCAGTGCTGGTGACGGGGGCTTGGTTCTTGCTCCCACAGTGGAAATTAAATTTCATTTTAATTAGCAAGACCGTATTATAAAGAGGGTTGGAGAAGCAAATACTGGGTGCATCAGCCAGGTAAACGTAAGCCCTACCAAATCTATCATGTAAATCTAACCATGGAAAGACTGTGAGGTGTTGATCACGGTCAACAATACAGCGGATGATGTCTCTAGGATAATAATAATAATACAGCGGATGATGTCTCTGGGATATTAATAATAATACAGTGGATGATGTCTCTGGAATATTAATAATAATACAGCGGATGATGTCTCTGGGATATTAATAATAATACAGTGGATGATGTCTCTGGAATATTAATAATAATAATAATAATAATAATACAGCGGATGATGTCTCTGGGATATTAATAATAATAATAATAATAATAATACAGTGGATGATGTCTCTGGAATATTAATAATAATAATAATAATAATAATACAGTGGATGATGTCTCTGGAATATTAATAATACAGTGGATGATGTCTCTGGAATATTAATAATAATACAGCGGATGGTGTCTCTGGGATATTAATAATAATAATAATAATAATAATAATACAGCGGATGATGTCACTGGGATATTAATAATAATAATAATAATAATAATACAGCGGATGATGTCTCTGGGATATTAATAATAATACAGTGGATGATGTCACTGGGATATTAATAATAATACAGTGGATGATGTCACTGGGATATTAATAATAATAATAATAATAATAATACAGCAGATGATGTCTCTGGGATATTAATAATAATAATAATAATACAGCGGATGATGTCTCTAGGATATTAATAATAATAATACAGCGGATGATGTCTCTGGGAAATTAATAATAATAATAATACAGCGGATGATGTCTCTGGGATATTAATAATACAGCGGATGATGTCTCTGGGATATTAATAATACAGTGGATGATGTCTCTGGGATAATAATACAGTGGATGATGTCTCTGGGATATTAATAATACAGTGGATGATGTCTCTGGGATATTAATAATACAGCAGATGAGGTCTCTGAGATATTAATAATAATACAGCGGATGATGTCTCTGGGATAATAATAATAATAATAATAATACAGCGGATGATGTCTCTGGGATAATAATAATAATACAGCGGATGATGTCTCTGGGATAATAATAATAATACAGCGGATGATGTCTCTGGGATAATAATAATAATACAGCGAATGATGTCTTTGGGATATTAATAATAATAATACAGCAGATGACGTCTCTGGGATAATAATACAGCGGATGACGTCTCTGGGATAATAATAATACAGCGGATGATGTCTCTGGGATAATAATAATAATACAGCGGATGATGTCTCTGGAATATTAATAATAATAATACAGCGGATGATGTCTCTGGGATATTAATAATAATAATACAGCGGATGATGTCTCTGGGATAATAATAATAATAATAATAATACAGCGGATGATGTCTCTGGGATAATAATAATAATAATAATACAGCGGATGATGTCTCTGGGATAATAATAATAATAATAATACAGTGGATGATGTCTCTGGGATATTAATAATAATAATACAGCGGATGATGTCTCTGGGATAATAATACAGCGGATGATGTCTCTGGAATATTAATAATAATAATACAGCGGATGATGTCTCTGGGATAATAATAATAATAATACAGCGGATGATGTCTCTGGGATAATAATAATAATAATACAGCGGATGATGTCTCTGGGATATTAATAATAATTCAGCGGATGATGTCTCTGGGATATTAATAATAATACAGTGGATGATGTCTCTGGGATATTAATAATAATAATTCAGCGGATGATGTCTCTGGGATATTAATAATAATACAGTGGATGATGTCTCTGGATAATAATACAGCGGATGATGTCTCTGGGATATTAATAATAATAATACAGCGGATGATGTCTCTGGGATAATAATAATACAGCGGATGATGTCTCTGGGATATTAATAATAATACAGCGGATGATGTCTCTGGGATAATAATAATACAGTGGATGATGTCTCTGGGATAATAATAATAATACAGCAAATTATGTCTTTGGGATATTAATAATAATAATACAGCGGATGACGTCTCTGGGATAATAATAATAATAATACAGTGGATGATGTCTCTGGGATATAATAATAATACAGCGGATGATGTCTCTGGGATAATAATACAGCGGATGATGTCTCTGGATATTAATAATAATACAGCGGATGATGTCTCTGGGATATTAATAATAATAATACAGCGGATGATGTCTCTGGGATAATAATACAGCGGATGATGTCTCTGGGATAATAATAATAATAATAATAATAATACAGCGGATGATGTCTCTGGGATAATAATAATAATACAGTGGATGATGTCTCTGGGATAATAATACAGCGGATGATGTTTTTGGGATAATAATACAGTGGATGATATCTCTGGAATATTAATATTAATAATAATAATAATAATACAGCGGATGATGCCTCTGGGATATTAATAATAATACAGCGGATGATGTCTCTGGGATAATAATACAGCGGATGATGTCTCTGGATAATAATAATAATACAGCGGATGAGGTCTCTGGGATAATAATACAGCGGATGATGTCTCTGGGATAATAATAATACAGTGGATGATGTCTCTGGGATATTAATAATAATAATACAGCGGATGATGTCTCTGGGATAATAATACAGCGGATGATGTCTCTGGGATAATAATAATAATAAGGATGAGTCTGGATAATAATAATACAGCGGATGATGTCTCTGGGATAATAATACAGCGGATGATGTCTCTGGGATAATAATAATAATACAGCGGATGATGTCTCTGGGATAATAATAATAATAATAAGAATACAGTGGATGATGTCTCTGGGATAATAATAATAATAAGAATACAGTGGATGATGTCTCTGGGATAATAATAATAATACAGTTTTTTTTGCGGACCCATTGAAATGAATGGGATAGAAATGACGTCTCTGGGATAATAATAATAATAATACAGCGGATGATACAGCGGAAAGAAAATACGTTCGTGTGCATGAGCCCTTAGCCTGGGCCCCAGCCCCACAGGGTGCAGTGCACTCAGCAGCAGCCAGCAGGTATCCCCCCAATACAAGAGTGATTAGCCTGCCTGAAAATAAAGGCAGGCAAAAACGTATGTACGAGGCAGCCAGCAAGACTGGGGTTAATGTGACTCATTAACCCCAATCTTGCCACTGCCATGTTTTAAACATGATGGAGGTCACTCATTTTTAACGTTAGGCTGGGCACATGCTTTTGGAGTGGAGCCCATGTGCCTCACAGTACCCTCTCAAATAATGGACAACATGGGGTTAATGTGAGTTACAGAATGCAGGCTACTTATTATTAATGTGAGGCACATGGAATGTTGCCCATTATGCAAGGAGATGGATACTTGATAAGGTTATTAGGAGGCACATGGGGGGTTTCATCACTAGGAACGGTTGGAGCTGCGTCTCACATTAACCCTATCATGTACCACCTTGCGTACACCAGTTTAGTACCACAACACTCAGGCCGCTTTCAGACGAGTGAGTATCACGCACTGGACTCATAGCGCAGCACCTACCCTGACCTCCCAGCATTGACGGGGTCGCATAGCACTGACATAATGCTGTCAGTGTTATCCAATACATTCCAGAACTGTAAGGCCCCATTCACACGACCGTAAGTGTTTTGCGGATCCGCAAAACACGGATACCGGCCATGAGCGTTCCGCAATTTGCGGACCGCACATGGCTAGCGCTATATAGAGAATGCCTATTCTTGTCCGTGCTTGCGGACAAGAATAGGACATGCTCTATATTTTTGCAGCGCAGCGGAACGGAACAACCGATGTGTACAGCACACGGTGTGCTGTCCGCATCTTTTGCAGCCCCATTGAAATGAATGGGTCCGCAAATTGCGGAACGGATGCGGATCCATTTATACGGTCGTGTGAATGGGGCCTAAGGGTTACATAGCATCATAAATCAGTATAATGCTATACGACCCTGCTGGGAGGTCAGGCCTGGAGCTGCGCTGCGAGTCTGGAGCGTGACACCTGCTCTTGTGAAAGCGGCCTGAGGCAGGTTCACCAGACATTCATTCCACCATCAATCCTCTTGTCTAATGTGTAATAGAGTTCAGTATATGTGCCTGCATGAGATGACCTGTGACTCCCAGCTGCAGATACATACATACTGTTAGGCCTCCTGCACACAGCTGTATGTATTTTGTGGTCAGGACGGAAGCAGCATGACACTTGCTTGTCTGAAAGGGGCCTTAGGCCTCATTCACACGTCCGTATAATGTGTCCGCATCCTTTCCCGCAATTGCGGACAATTATGCGGATAGGATGCGGATCCATTCATTTCAACGGGTCCCGAAAAAATGTGGACAGTACATCCGTGTGTCCGTTCCGACTGTCTGCATAAATAAATCCTCCTGTCCTACTTTTCTCCCGAATTGCGGTCTGTAGCACAATGAAAGTCTATGGATCCGCAAAAAATGCGGCAGACATGCGGAAAGGCATCCGCATGTCATCCGTATTTGCGGATTCCGTTCCAGGAGGGGAGAAAAAAAAAAAAAAAAAAAAGAAAAGGTACAGATGTTATTCATCCTTCCGTTTTTTTGCGGATCCGCAAAAAACGGATGACATATGGATACATCCTTACCGTTTTTTACGGAAAAACGGAACGGATGTCCTGGAAAAACTGAGTTTTTTGCGGGAACAACGGATCCGCAAAAAACTGACCGTTTTCCAGGATGTGCACAAATACGGACGTGTGAATGAGGCCTTAGAGTGAGGCAGGAGAGGTGAAGCAACAGGCTTTTTTGTGTTTTACTTTATTTTTGCGTTTCAAAATCGAATAAAAATTTTATTATCGGGACAAACCTAAAAAATTTCCGAGATTTTTTTTTTTTTTACTGATGAACTATCCTCTGGTCCTCTGGATAGGTTATCAGTACCTGATTGTTGGTGGTCCAACACCCAAGACCCGCTCCGATCAGCTGTTTTGAAAATACAGCGGAGCTCCTGTGAGTGCTACCAGGTTGAATCAATGTGATTAAATCATCATTACAGAACCAGGGGTCAGAGTAAGGGCTCATGCACACCGCCGATGGTCGGCCGTTCCGTGCACTGGGGACAGCAATTTGCAGTCCCCACTGCACAGGCAACAACCGTGCAGATTCTGTAGATGGACCCAGACCCATTCACCTTGAATGGGTCCGTGATCCGTCCGCACCGCAAAAAAATAGAACATGTTCTATTTTTTTGTGGTGCGGAGGCACGGAGAGAAACCCTACAGAAACGCTCTGTAGTGCTTCTGTACCACCGTTCCGCACCAGACCTTCCAATTGCGGACCTATTCAAGTCAATGGGTCCACATCCGTGATGAGAGGTGCACACGACCGGTGCCCGTTTTTTGCGGAACTGCTGTTTTGCGGGCTGCAATATAGGCACAGCTGGGCAACGGCCGTGAGCATGATCCCTAAATCAAGCGAATGGGACGGTGCAGCTGTATGGGGACAAGCAATCGCTATAGCAATCCCCCGTCCTCATAGAGTGAAGGAGATCGCTGCACATTAGGGCTCATGCACACAACCGTATGTATTTTGCAGTCCGCAAAAAACATGGATGACGTCCGTGTACAGTCATGGCCAAAAGTTTTGAGGATGACACAAATCTTCTATTTTCACATGATCTGCTGCGCTCTGGTTTTTATGTGTGTTTGTCAGATGTTTTTATCACATACAGAAATATAATTGCAATCATATTATGAGTAACAAAAGCTTATATTGACAGTTAGAATGAGTTAATGCAGCAAGTCAATATTTGCAGTGTTGACCCTTCTTCTTCAGGACCTCTGCAATTCTCCCTGGCATGCTCTCAATCAACTTCTGGACCAAATCCTGACTGATAGCAGTCCATTCTTGCACAATCAATGCTTGCATTTTGTCAGAATTTGTAGGTTTTTGTTTGTCCACCCGTCTCTTGATGATTGACCACAAGTTCTCAATGGGATTAAGGATCTGGGGAGTTTCCAGGCCATGGACCCAAAATCTCTATGTTTTGTTCCCTGAGCCATTTAGTTATCACCTTTGCTTTATGGCAAGGTGCTCCATCATGCTGGAAAAGGCATTGTTGATCGCCAAACTGCTCTTGGACGGTTGGGAGAAGTTGCTCTCGGAGGACATTCTGGTACCATTCTTTATTCATGGCTGTGTTTTTAGGCAAGACTGTGAGAGAGCCGATTCCCTTGGCTGAGAAGCAACCCCACACATGAATGGTTTCAGGATGCTTTACAGTTGGCATGAGACAAGACTGGTGGTAGCGCTCACCTCGTCTTCTCCGAATAAGCTGTTTTCCAGATTTCCCAAACAATCAAAAAGGGGATTCATCAGAGAAAATGACTTTACCCCAGTCCTCAGCAGTCCACTCCCTGTACCTTTTGCAGAATATCAGTCTGTCCCTGATGTTTTTTCTGGAGAGAAGTGGCTTCTTTGCTGCCCTCCTTGAGACCAGGCCTTGCTCCAAGAGTCTCCGCCTCACAGTGCGTGCAGATGTACTCACACCTGCCTGCTGCCATTCCTGAGCAAGCTCTGCACTGCTGGTAGCCCGATCCCGCAGCTGAAACACTTTTAAAGGGGTTGTCCGGGTTCAGAGCTGAACCCAGACATACTTTTAAATTCACCCAGGCAGCCCGCCTGAACAGGGCATCAGAGCATCCTATGCTCCGATGCCCTCCTTTGCAGGGCAAAGGCATTTAGCCCGGTTCCGGTGACGTACCGGGCTCTGCCAGGCGGAGGCTTCCGCCCGGCAGTGAGCCCGGTGACGTCACTGGCGCTGATGGGTGGGCTTTAGCGCTGCCATAGCCAGTAAAACAGCTAGGGCACCGCTAAAGCCGGCCCATTACAGCCGGTGACGTCACCGAACTCACTGCCGGGCAGAAGCGTCCACCCGGCAGTGTGTTATGTAAACAAAAGAGCCCTTGCCCTGTGCAATCCAGCGCAGGGCAAGGGAGGGCATCGGAGCATGAGATGCTCCGATGCCCTGTTCAGGCGGGCTGCCTGGGTGAATATAAGGGTATGTCCGGGTTCAGCTCTGAATCCGGACAACCCCTTTAAGAGATGGTCCTGGCGCTTGCTGGTCTTTCTTGGGCGCCCTGGAGCCTTTTTGGCAACAATGGAACCTCTCTCCTTGAAGTTCTTGATGATGCGATAGATTGTTGACTGAGGTGCAATCTTTCTAGCTGCGATACTCTTCCCTGTCAGGCCATTTTTGTGCAGTGCAATGATGACTGCACGTGTTTCTTTAGAGATAACCATGGTTAACAGAAGAGAAACAATGATGCCAGGCACCAGCCTCCTTTTAAAGTGTCCAGTGGTGTCATTCTTACTTAATCATGACAGATTGATCTCCAGCCCTGTCCTCATCAACACCCACACCTGTGTTAATGGAGCAATCACTGAAACGATGTTAGCTGGTCCTTTTAAGGCAGGGCTGCAATGATGTTGAAATGTGTTTTGGGGGATAAAGTTCATTTTCTAGGCAAATATTGACTTTGCAAGTAATTGCTGTTAAGCTGATCACTCTTTATAACATTCTGGAGTATATGCAAATTGCCATTATAAAAACTGAAGCAGTAGACTTTGTAAAAATTAATATTTGTATCATTCTCAAAACTTTTGGCCATGACTGTACATTCTGTATTTTGCGGTATGGAATGGTTGGCCCCTAATAGAAGAGTACTATCCTCGTCCGTAATGCGGACAATAACAGGACATGTTCTATTCTCTTGTGGAACGGAATGTACATGTTGTAACTTCCGTTTTTTTTTTTGCAGACCCATTGAAATGAATGGTTCTGCAAAAAAAAAAAAAAAAAAAAACGGAACGGAAAGAAAATACATTTGTGTGCATGAGCCCTAAATGCGCGTTTTTCTTCACTGAACGAGCAGCCAACTGTGGGGAAGACCCAGGTGTCAACTTGGAAATGAAGATGTCCTGTCTAAGGCCCCTTTCACACGAGCGTCACGGATTCAGTCCGGATGCGTTCAGGATGCGTTCCGGAAAACTCGCACCAATCTGCACGCAATCGCAGTCAGTTTTGACCGCGATTGCGTACGTTCGTTCAGTTTTTTTCTGCGCGGGTGCGATGTGTATGGATGCATTTCGCATGAACGTGATAAAAAACTGAATGCTTACAAACAACATCGCTAAGCAACCATCAGTGAAACTTGCGTGCGGATGCAATGCGAATTTCACGCAGACCCATTCACTTCAATGGGGCCAGGGCTGCGTGAAAAACGCAGAATATAGAACATGCTGCGATTTTCACGCAACGGCGAACTGGTGCGTGAAAAACATCGCTCATGTGAAAAGACCCATTGAGATGAATGGGTCAGGATTCAGTGCGGGTGCAATGCGGTCGCATCACGCATTGCACCCGCGCGGAAATCTTGCTGGTGTGAAAGGGGCCTGACCCTATTGGGGGGGGAGGGGGGATCAGTAACCTCTGGCACTCACACTGCTGTGGAACTACATCTCACAGCTGCTCCATTCTCTTCTATAGAATTTCTGAGAACAGCTGAGCAAGTGTGTATGCTTGGAGTTGCAGTTTCACAGCACCTGGAGAGACATAGGTTGCTTACACCTGGTCTGACCTAGGTCCCTGTCTAAGGCCCCTTTCACGCGGGCGAGATTTCCGCACGGATGCAATGCGTGATGCGAACGCATTGCACCCGCACTGAATCCTGACCCATTCATTTCAATGGGGCTTTTCACATGAGCGATGTTTTTCACGCGTCAGTTCGCCGTTGCGTGAAAATCGCAGCATGTTCTATATTCTGCATTTTTCACGCAGCCCTGGCTCCATTAAAGTGAATGGGGCTGCGTGAATAACGCATTGCATCCGCACGCAAGTGCGGATGCAATGCGTGATTCACTGATGGTTGCTAAGAGATGTTGTTTGTAAACATTCAGTTTTTTATCACGCGTGTGAAAAACGCATTAAAACGCTTTGCACCCGCGCGGAAAAAACTGAACGAACGTACGCAATCGCAGAAAAAAACTGACTGCGATTGTGTGCGGATTTTCCGGAACGCATCCGGACTGAATCCGTGACGCCCGTGTGAAAGAGGCCTAAGGCCCCTGTCACACAAGCGTGTTTTCCGCGCGGGTGCAATGCGTGACATGAACGCATAGCACCCGCACTGAATCCTGACCTATTCATTTCAATGGGGCTGTGTACATGAGCGTTTTTTTCACGCATCAGTTCTGCGTTGCATGAAAAACGCAGCATGTTCTATATTCTGCGTTTTTCACGCAGCCCTGGTCCCATAGAAGTGAATGGGGCATCAGTGAAAAACGCATTGCATCCTGAAGCAAGTGCGGGTGCATTGCGTTTTTCACTGATGGTTGCTAAGAGATGTTGTTTGTAAACCTTCAGTTTTTTTATCACGCGCGTAAAAAACGCATCAAAACGCATTGCACTCGCGTGGAAAAAACTGAACGCAATCGCAGACAAAACTCACTGAACTTGTTTGCAAAATGGTGCGAGTTTTCCTGAAAGCATCCGGACCTAATCCATCACGCTCGTGTAAAAGGGGCCTTAGGTTACTTTCACTTTAGCATTAATATTTTCTGGTATTGAGTTCCGTCATAGGATCTCAATACCGAAGAAAAACGTTTCTGTTTTGTCCCCATTCATTGTCAACGGGGACAAAACGTAACTGAACAGAACGGAGAGCTCCAAAATGGCTTCTGTTCCGTTCTCATACTGGAGAGCATGCTGCAGTTTGCTTTCTGTCCTGAGATGCGGAGCAAGACGGATCCGTCCTGACCC
This sequence comes from Rhinella marina, assembly GCA_900303285.1. NCBI lineage: Eukaryota > Metazoa > Chordata > Amphibia > Anura > Bufonidae > Rhinella > Rhinella marina. The sequence continues at coordinate 41,538 of ONZH01021790.1, forward strand.
ACAGTGCAAGTCAATGGGGACGGATCCGTTTTCTCTGACACAATAGAAAACGGATCCGTCCCCCATTGACTTTCAGCAGTGTTCATGGCTGATCCGTCTTGGATAGTATTATCAGTAACGGAAGCGTTTTTGATGAACCCTGCAGGATCCAGCAAAAACGCTGGTGTGAAAGTAGCCTAAGGGGCCGTTCAGACGGCCGTACTATTGTGGAACCGCAATACTACGGGTGCCGCCTGGCGTGTGTTCCGCAATTCGCAGAACACAGGACCGGGCGCCTCGTTCAAAATACCTATTCTTGTCAAGAATAGGACATGTTCTATTTTTTTGTGCGGAGCCGCGGCACGGGCTGTCCACTCCCATTGAAGTGAATGAGGACGCATCTATTTCGCAATATTGCGGAATAGATGCGGACCCATTCACACAGCCGTGTGAATGGGCCCTAAGGGTATGACTACACTAGTCGTGCAACACTGCTTGATTTTTTTTTTTTTTTTTTGCAACTCAGGGGCAGCGGCATACGTGTGGCATGCCCCATTGATTTCTATGGGATCACCACTACACTACGACGCCCCTGTGTCTCTGGGCATGACCAGTGTCGTAGGATAGCTGGGCGTGTCCATACTTCATTTAGTTACTCCAGATATTCCAGGTGTTTCTGAGTGGGGATAGGCTCTAAAACAGGGATGCCCAACCTACGGCCCTCCAGCTGTTGTAAAACTACAACTCCCAGCATGCCTACAGCAGGGCATGATGGGAGTTGTAGTTTTACAACAGCTCGAGGGGGCACTCTCCGCCTCTTGTGGTTTATTGTGAGGGGGCAATCTCCACCTGACCCCATTTATTGGGAGGGGGTACTCTCCTCCAGGCACCATCTATTGGGAAGGGGGCACTATTTAATAGCCTGTATATATCTGTTGTATTGGATTATTTCATAATTACTTTCACTCCTTATAAGACATGAGCTATTATCTAATACTCACTACAGACAAGAACTAGGACTGGCTGTACAGCCCCTCTATCTCCTCAGCTTCATGCACTGCTCCTGTGTTCTTTGGCAGCCATTTTCCCGTAGACCTCGTGCACTCCACAACGTCCCGCGTAGTCAGCGCTCGCTTCCCGTGACGTCCCGCCCGGAGCACTTCGGGAGTTGTAGTCTTCCTGCTTCCCCCCTCCCCCCAGAAGTCACATGACGAAGGGGGCGGCGCAGACCTACTACTTGTTATCCGGGGCCCCGACCGGCAGTGGTTAGTTCCAGAAGTAACAGCTGAGCCATGAATCCCGACCTGAGCAAGGAGAGAGCCACCGCCTCCTTCAACCCGGAGATCGTCACATACATCCTGGATGGGAGCCCCGAGAAGACCCGCAGGAGGAGAGAGATCGGTGGGGACACGCTGGGGACAGGGGGGGAGGTGATCCATTATAGCAGAAGTTCTTAGTCCCTTGTTAGGAGTACAGCAGGACCCCCTGTACCTGCTGCATGGTCAGATCCATGGTTTCTAAACACTTAAAGGGGCAGTCCAGTCTACAGGGCCAGATAATCTGATCCATTTGGCACTGCTCAGAGCTTTCTGTTACCGAAATCCTGACACAACATTGATATAAATGAACCTTTACATAGAACCAGCTGTAGAACTCTCTGAGCAGTGCCAAAGGCGTTGGAGCGCACTATAGAGGGGTTTTCATTGAGACCGCGTAGCCAGGATGAAGGTGCATGTTAGGACTGCATGTTAACCCTTGTGTTGCCTTTCTGTTGTAGAAAGCCTGGTGCTCAATGACCCAGCCTTCCAGCATGAGGACCCGAGCTTCTTGTCCCGCAGCGAGCGCTATGAGTTGGCCCTCAAGAAGAGCGCCCTGATGGTTCAGAGGATACGGGAGCATGGAATATCAAATCCTGAGGAAATCATGTGGTTCAAGAGGTAAGACGCCTGGGAAGGTGGCGTGCTGTAAATGACTCCCATTAATATGGCATTGGGGGCAGCAAGATCCTAAAGGGGTTAGTCTCCCTTCCTGCAATCCAGCAGTGGTGGTCGTGCTTACACACTGTAGGGAAAAGCTGGTGGTCAGGAGTGTGGGGGTGCACACAGGCACGCACACGCAGCAGATCCCGGCCACCTTGTATCTGCGCTGCAGCAGTGGTTGAAACGAGTATAATGTGATGGAAAAATGAGGCAATACATTAGTAAGTGCTTTGTGTTAATTTTCTCTACATGATAAATGCCATTTGCTGAAGGGACACGACCCCTTTAAAGGGAGCGTGTCACCAGGAAAATGCAGCGCACTCTGCCGGCAGCATGTTATAGAGCAGGTGGAACTGAACACATGGATGTATAGTTTTATGGGGAAAGATTCAGTAAAACTTGTAGTCCATTCATTTAAACCTCTGTTTGTTCTGTGCTTAGGAGTCATGCGGGCAGTCCTGCTCAGTGATTGACAGCTATTTCTGTATAACTAAGCATACAGGGAAGGCTGTTGGTCAGCCTAGGACCGCCCACGTGACTCCTAAGGGTATGAAGAGCAGAGGTTTAAATGAATAAAATACAACTTATACTGAATCATTTCATAAACATTATCAATCTGCTCAATAACCTGCGGACTGATGGTTCCCTTTATGTCTGATTCACACGTCAGTATTCGGTTAGTGATTGTGAGCCAAAACCAGGTGCGGCTGAAGATCCTTATACCTTTTGTCATGATGAGGCGCCAATCCAGGTTTTGGCTCACAATCACTGACCAAACACTGATGTGTCTATGCGGCTTTAACATGGTATTCCCATTTGGACATTTTATGGCTTCTCCACAGATGTAGGCTCCACCAGTCATGTTCCATATGCCTGGCTGCCTCCATTCACTGCTATGGGATTTCCGGAAATAGCTGAATAAGTGATGAGAAATGTGCGTGTATCATCCGTCACAGCCCCCTGATGTCATGGTCTACGGGTGCGGCCTCCAGGGGCCACATTTTAATGTTCATTTTAAGGCCCCATTCACATGACCGTGTGAATGGGGCCTAGGGCCGTGATTACTGAGGTTTTCCATAAGATTATACAGTACTTTTTTTCTAATTATTCCTTGGCTTTATGGTGGCCGTACACGTAACAATCGTCTGTTAGGGGAAACTTAACATCGAGCGATCGGTTTGGTCGACTGATCCTGGGATGAAGTCTGCATGTGATCATTGAATGTGTCTGACCTGTCTTGTCCGATATGGACTACAACATGTATGTTGGTGTAAAGCTGCTTTCACACATGCAAGTGTCACGCTCTGGACTCGCAGCGCAGCTCCCGGCCTGACCTCCCAGCATTGCTGGGGTCGCATAGCATTATATGGAATTATGATGCTATGTAACCCTTAGAGGTCTGAAATGTATTGAATAACACTGACACAATGCCGTCAGTGTTAAACAATACATTCCAGAACTGTAAGGGTTACATAGCATCATAAATCAGTATAATGCTATACGACCCTGCTGGGAGGTCAGGCCTGGAGCTGCGCTGCGAGTCTGGAGCGTGACACCTGCTCTTGTGAAAGCGGCCTGAGGCAGGTTCACCAGACATTCATTCCACCATCAATCCCCTTGTGTCTAATGTGTAATAGAGTTCAGTATATGTGCCTGCATGAGATGACCTGTGACTCCCAGCTGCAGATACATACATACTGTTAGGCCTCCTGCACACAACTGTAAGTATTTTGTCGTCTGCAAAATACAGATCCTGTCTGTGTTGCCTCTGATTTTTGTGGACCCATTAACTTAAATGGGTACATGGTCTACGCATCTGTAATTAGCAGATCCTGAGGTGTGTTTTTTTTTTTTTTTGCCTACTCGTAATTTTAAAAACTGCAGCGTGGAAACAATGGACTATATGTTCATTCTTGGTTAAGAGCGTTATGCCTCATTCACATGTCAGTGTTCAATCAGTGATTTCCATCAGTGAACTTGAGCCAAACCCAGGTGCGGAACAGAACCGGTGCAGATCTTGTCCTTTTACTTTGCCTGTGGACGCTCCAATCCTGGTTTAAAGGGGTTTTCTGGGAATTTACTACTGATGACCTAGCCTCAGGATAGGTCATCCGTATCTGATCGGTGGGGGTGTGACACCCGGGACCCCTGCTGATCAGCTGTTTGAGAAGGCATCGGCGCTCCCGTGAGCGCTGCGGTCTTCTCTTAGCTTTTCCTAGGCCAGTGACGTCACATTCATCGGTCACGTGGCCTAAGAAAGGCTAAGCTCTATTCAAGTGAATGGTGCTGAAGACTGTACCAAGCACAGCCACTATACAATGTACGGCGCTGCGAGAAGGTAGCGGCACTCACAGGAGCGCCGGTACCAACTCAAACAACTGATCAGATACTGATGACGTATCCTGCGGATAGGTCATCAGTAGTAAAATCCTGGAAAACCCCTTTAAGCCTCATTCACACGTCAGTGTTTGGTCAGTGATTTCCATTAGTGGTTTTGAGCCAAAACCAGGATTGGAGCCTCCACAGACATCAGGTATAAGGGAAAGATCTGCACCTGTTCTGTGTTTAGAGCCGTACCTGGTTTTGGCTCAAAATCTCTGATGGAAATCACTGACTGAACACTGACATGTAAATGAGGCAATCCCTGATGGAAATCGCTCATGTGTGAATGAGGCTTTATAAAGTACCAGCTACAGTAAGTAGACAGGATTTTTCACAGTATGGAAATCGATGTGCAGATTTTGAAATCCACCTTTTGCAATGCGCAGGGCGAGATCTGAGGCAATTCCATGTTAAAATACGCAGGTAACACATGCAGACTTGGTGCGGAAATGCAGTGGAACGTTTGGACGTAATACTCAGTGTGAATATATACCTGGTGTATGTAGGTGAGATGTCCTGCACTCGCTATCTGGTTAGATTGCCCTTGTGCTGATAAACCCGTGCAGTTTGGAGTTTGTGCGGACTGACCCCGTGTAGAAGTGTAAGATCTAATCTCTGCAGATAAAGCCATATAAAGCTGACTTCTCTGCAGGTCACCAAGCCTGTACTTTACTCCTAGTACAGAGGGCAGGAATGAAGCTGCGTCTTATACATTGTACTCCAGTCCTAAGGCCTGTCTCAGAGGAGCGCGTTCTGTCAGTGGGCTTCATTTCCCATTATGGACATTGCTCGTTTCTCAGGAGGGCATGGCATTATACTGACTTATAATGCTGTGTGTCACACGTCCGCAACTGTTTTGTGGTCCGCAAAACACGGACACCGGCCATGTGTGTTCCGCATTTTACAGACTGCACATGGCCAGCACTATGATAGAAACGTCTATTCTTGTCCGTCAGGGGCCAGCTGTTCCGTTCCGCAAAACGCGGAATGCACATGGACGTCATCCGTATTCTTTGTGGATCCTTTTTTTTGTGGACTGCAAAATACATACGGTCATGTACATGAGCCCTTACACTGAAAACCTTACATCAGTACAAATCAGTAGATGCAAGGTCGGACAGAGACACACAGCATTATAAATCGGTATACTGCCGTGCCCTCCCGGAGAAACGCGCAGTGTTCAGAAGGGGGAAAGTGGCCCGAAAAGACGAGGGCTGGGAACTCCAAGCAAAGAGCAATAAGGATAATAAGCCATTGTTATTCCCCCCACCTGAGACCACCACAGAAGGTTGGAGAGCTTTGGGTCTGGTAGCAACAGGGTGTGTAAGGACAAAATGGGACTGGAGAGAGAGGTTGAGGGGAAGAGAGGTCCTGGAGACAATTGGTATTTTAGGTCGGGGGAAGTGTGGAGGTCCAAAGTTTGAAAGTTGAGGAATGGGAAGGTCTCGAGCTGAGCAAAGTGTTCCTCAGGATGAAATGTATAGGCTGAAAGGGTTAATGCAGCATAGATGAGCCTATGTAAATATCTCTGGGAATGGTGTCAAGGGTCGGGCGGCCTGTTTTCTCAAAGCCTATTCTTGTCTGCAGAGAGGCCTCATGGAAGTGAATAGGTCCACATCAGAGCCGGATGCGGGCGAAGACAACGCTCATGTCCATGAGGCCTTAAAATGAGAACTGCTGGACTCCCGTACACCAGCTGAAGAGAAGGTGAATCACCAATTCATGCAGCTGTATGGCGGTTACAAAAACAGCCGTGTCCTCGAAGTCAGGGATGCCTAACCTGCGGCCCTCCAGCTATTGCAAAACTGTAAGGCCCCATTCAGACGACTGTGTTTCACGGCCGTATACGGGCCGTGAAAGCCCGGCCTGTGCTGCCCCAGAGGATGGGAGCGCACGGCGTCATTGGTTGCTATGACGCCGTGCGCTTCCTGAGGCCGCCACCGTACAGTGAAACACGGTCGTCTGAATGGGGCCTAACTCCCAGCATTCCCTGTAGGCTGTCCAGGCAAGGTGGAAGTTGTAGTTTTGCAACAGCTGTAGGGTTGCAGGTTGGGCATCCCTGCATTAACTCATTTGGGCCTCCACCTGTAGAGAAAGGGGACACAGAGCCCCTGCATCCCCCCCTAAAATTAAGGAGTGGCCGATCGCACCTGCGCACAGCCGCTCCATTCATTTCTATGGGAGTTCCGTATCAGAGCCCTGTACTGGGCTGTCTCCTGAACTCCCATAGAAATGAATGGATTGGCCTTATGCAGGTGCGGCCAGCTGTTCCTTTCTTTTCGGGGACGCTGCAGGAGTTACAAGGCCCCGTTCTTGTGATTGGTGGGGATCCCAACGCTAGGACCCCCACAGATCCTGTGGATAGGGGAGAACTTGTAACAACCGGAATACCCCTTTAATCATGCTGCTGGGATGCGGCGCTACATGGCCTCTTAGGCCGTTGTATCCTTGTGACGCACCATGGGAACCACTTGAGAAAACTGTTTGTCAGGAATATGATACCTGCCAGCTGCAGCCTCTTAGACGAGGATCACAAACATGTCTGCCCACTAACAATGGAGTAGGGAGTCGCCCCAGCTACTCCGCCACCCCTATGTCAGAAAAGGCACATTGCAAATCTTTTAAGTTTAAAAATATATATATATTATCTTGATGGAAATTCTTATCTGTATAGTTTGCTCTTGCGTTTTAGTTTATTAGGCCCATTCCACGGTCGGTCAAGGTCCAGGGGGTCGGCCAACAAACAGACGTATTTGGTTTCCTTCCCTCCTCCCCCTGTTTTCTGGCGTCACGTAGGCTCGCTGTGTGGGATGTGCACCGGTGCTGTCACCTCTGTACACACTCGCCCGCTGTGTTGTGTAGACACCTTGGACTTTACCTTTGTCCTAGTAGTGTAGATGCCAAGCGCGCTGCCTCCTGCTGTTACCTGAGCAAGTGAGATTGACCAAAGTGCAAGTGTGCGCCTACATGGAGTAAAGTGATTGCACAAGTGGTGTATGCTCCAGCAGCGTAAGAGTTAATAATAAAGTCTGTGACTCTCCTAGAGAAGTGGACGGGGACTCCTGCTCACGGGTCACACAGCTTGCTATAAATGAGGGGTTTGAGCTGCTAGTGTGTGACCTGTAGTTTAGAGGACTTCTCCTTTTGATTAAAGGGGTTTTTCCAAACGCTCCCCCCCCCAAAAAAAAATAAAAATACCCCAAATAGTTTTTAAAGCTGATCCCACATCACTTTACAAAAAAGCCCTTGCTTTTAGGGCTGTTTGCAAATCCTTGTTTTTTTTTAAGTTGTAGCCAGTCCTTTGCCTCCTTATAAAGCATGAACAGCACTACTGCTGCCATTCTCCATATATTACCTACAGTATCACTGCCACTGTTCGCCACTTACGCAGTACTACTACCACCATTCTCCATGTACTGAGTATATTAGCTACAGTATTACTGTTCTCTGTATGCACAGTACTACTAATACCATTCTCCATATATCCAGTACTACATCTACTACTACCATTCTCCATGTCCTGAGTATATTACCTACTGTGTCACTGCCACTGTTCTCCATATGCACAGTACTACTACTACTACTGCAATTCTCCACATGCTGAGTATATTATCTCTGGTATTATTGCTACTTTTTTGCTGCTGCTTGCCACCACTGCTGTCACTTGCTGTGTGCAGACTACCACCACTGCTGCCTCCTGCTGTGTGCACACTGCCGCTGCTTGCCGTGTGCACTCCGCCACTCTGTGTGCACACTACCACTGCTGCTTGCTACCACTGCTCGCCATGTACACACTACCACCACTGCTGCCTCCTGCTGTGTGCACACTACCGCTGCTTGCTGTGTGCACACTACTGCTGCTGCTTGCTACCACTGCTCGCCATGTACACACTACCACCACTGCTGCCTACTGCCGTGTGCACTCTGCCACTCTGTGTGCACACTACCATCTCTGCTGCTTGCTGTGTGCACACTACCGCTGCTGCTGCTTGCTACCACTGGTTGCCATGTGCACACTGCCACCACTGCTGCCTCCTGCTGTGTGCACACTACCACTGCTTGCCGTGTGCACTCTGCTGCTACTGTTCGCTGTGTGCACTATGCCACCACACCCACCCGCTGTGTGCACCCTACATTGGTAAGTGATTTCTTCTATTTCAGAATTATTGGTGAATTTGTGCCTCTTGATATGACCTGTTGGGGGGCCCCCCCCCCCCCCCCCCCCCATGTTTTTGAGAATGGAGGAGATGATGGGTAGTGCTGTGCCCCCTCTAAGGTTCTCCTACACAGCAGCTCCTGGCCGCCTGGCTGTGCAGAAAAAGCATCTGACACCGTTCAGTTGTCAGCTCGCTGCAGTTCCCAGCATCCAGGTAGTCGGGAGCTGTAATGGAGGGGAACACCTGTTAAGTGGCTGCTGCATGGCTCTGGGATCCCGGAAGTCGGACTCCAACCAGTCGTGCCCTATGGGCCATATGATGGCTTCCATTAATGTCTGGCACCTTTGTAACCGCAGCTGGATGAAAAGGTTTCACTCAACAGGATATGTCGATGCCTTCCGTTTCCAGGACTTTCATCGTGTGACCTCTGTCTCTCTCCTTTAGAGCGGGCGTGGGCTCTCTGACGGATCCCTTGAACTTACATTTCGGCATGTTTTACGTGTTGCTGGGAAATCAGGGCACTGAATCACAGCGTGAAAAGTGGCTGCCCCTTGCCCTCAAACTACAAGCCATTGGCACCTATGCACAGACCGAGCTTGGGCATGGTTAGTTTTGGAACTGGGCATACTGGCAGTGCAAAGAGGGAGACCTGTAGCGGGGAGGCTCATGTAATGCAGGGTAGATTCTAGGAGACGAGCAGGAAAAAGGTCAGAGCCGATTTCGTATCACTAGTTAGAAACCTTATCCGATCGCTGCCTGGACACCAGGCCTTGACCACTTAAAGGATATGTGCACTTCTGCTACTATCTTTTTATTGATCCAGTGCATCTAAAAAAAAAAATGAATGAAGCAGCATGGTGTTGACTTAAAGAGGACCTGTACCCCCTTCTGACACGCCTGTTTTTTTAATAGCTTCATGCATTCTCATGTAATAATTCTGGAACATCTATTCTTATGGCTCTATGTTGTCATTCCTTGATTATTCCTGCTAGAAGTTATGAATTAATTGCTAGCAGTCTGCAGTAAGGGTACAGAGGAGTGGTAGCAAGCTGGGGGTGTGGCAGTCTGACAATGGCAGCAATGATTGGATATAGTGTCTGTGCAGCGAGAAACCCCCCCCCCCAACTGGATACCGCCCCTCTGTACCCTTACTGCAGACTGCTAGCATTTAATTCATAACTTCTAGCAGGAATAATAAAGCAATGACACAACACAGAGCGATAAGACTAGATGCCCCAGAATTCTTATTACATGGGGAATGCATGAAGCTATTAAAACGAGCACATTTGCGTATACAGGTCCTATGCAAATCCGTGCGTCTCTATGGATACGAACACGTCTTTTCTTGCAGTAATTCTTTACTGTCCCTCGTCTTGCAGTAGGTAACATAGTAACATAGGTTGTAAGGCTGAAAAAAAGACATCTGTCCATCCAGTTCGACCTGTTTTCCTACAAGTTGATCCAGAGGAAGGCAAAAAACCCCTGTGCGGTAGAAGCCAATTTTCCTCACTGAGGTGAGGGGGAGAAACGCACTGCTGCTGGATCAGATCGCACTGGCTCTGTTTGTCGGAAACACAGGTCTGCATGGGAGCTCTATAAACTGATTTTTTTTTTTTTTTTTGCCCATAAAGGGATTTTCACCTGGAAACTTACCGGGCACGATGCCTTGTAGGATTAGTTCAGCTGAATGTAATGATATCTTACACCTAACAATCCTCTGCTTCATTCTGGAGAAAATAAGTTGATATTCATATGCAAATGAGAGGGTAAAGGGGCAATTCTTTTTTAACTTTTTTAGTAGTCTTCATGAGATAGAGATAAAAATATATATATATATATATATATATATATATATATATATATATATATATATAGTTTTCCAAGATTTTCTGACAGGTCATCATTTAGAAAGTCTCAGAAAACCTCTTTAATGTGCAAAACATTCCTGCTGGTCTGGCGCCTTCGGGCTCTGAATGCTCACAGCACCTGATGCTGCTTGACTGCCATGTATATGATGGGTTGTAACCTAGCTGGGACCACGTGCCAGTGACCTAATTACACAGGGATGGCCCCTTGGGAATGATTTCAACATTATCACAGAATCACATGGGGGGAGGGGGGCATTAAAATTGCACATAGCCCTTTTAAGTGCCCTGAGGGCACATTACTGGTGTCTGTATAATCATATATTGTGTGGGGGAATAAAGCAGTAATATGAATATTAGCTTTCTGAGCAGATCTGTGTGGTAAAGCTATAGTAATGGAGTATATGATATGTAGATGCTAGGACACAGCTCTGCCCTTAGCCCTGTCAGTCAAGGGGGGGGGGAGTATGCAGAGCACAGGGGGTGTTGCAAAGCAGTGCTCCAAGGATTCAGCCTCACCTCCTGGTGCTCCATGCAACTGTTTAGCATACATTCAAAAGAAAGCTATAGTTTTAATCAGGATAATGAGCCCTATCAGGCAGTGTGTCTGGCTTAATAAGGTATATCCAGGTGACAAAGCTGCTTTAAGGCTCCATTCACACGTCCGCAAATGGCGTCCACATCCGTTCCGCAATTTTGCGGAACAGGTGCTGACCCATTCACTTTCAATGGGGCTGCAAAAGATGCTGACGGCACACAGTGTCCTGTCCGCATCCGCACTTTTGGTCCGCGGCCCCGCAAAAAAAAATAGAACATGTCCTATTCTTGTCCACAGCCACAGACAAGAAAAGGCATCTCTTAGAGAACTGGCCATGTGCAGTCCGCAAAATGCGGAATGCACATGGCTGGTGTCCGTGTTTTGCGGATTCGCAATGACACACTGACGTGTGAATGGAGCCTTAGTCAGAGTAAGCATTACATTCAGCTGAGCTAGCCCTGGGAGGCATTGTGACTGGTTTATCAGTAAATTTCCTGATCTGCTGACACCTTGTGCAAGCAATCCCAAGATATGTAGGACCCAACATCTACCAGTCATGTGTGAGGGCTACTGACTGGAAGATTTTCTTTCAAAAATCATTGTGTTAAAGGAAGACTGCAATTAACCCCTCCCCATTATGGAAAAAGAATGACATGGCTGCTTCCTTCCATAACAGTGTAGCATCTGTTCATAGGTTCTGCCCGGTATTGCAGCTCAGCTTCATTGAGGTGTATGGGGCTGAGCTGCTATACTGGACAAAGTGGTGCTGTTTTTTTAAAGGAGGCAGCCATGATTTTCCAATCCTGTAGAACCCTTTGTATGTGTCTGCATTACTGAGAGAATTGAAGTTTTAATGTATGCAAATGAGCTTCTAGGAGCAACAGGGACGTTGCCATTACTCCTAAAGGTTCTGCAAAGCACGCCCTCTGTACTTTGACTGGGTCAGGTGTAATGATGTGTACAGTGCCTGGCCCTGTCAGAGGGCGAGGCAGGTGCAGAGAGATCAGAGCCTCTAAGTGTAATGGCAACGCCCCTGTTGCTCCTAGAGGCTCATTTACATATATTAAAACATCATTTTTGAACTTGTCTTCAGCTGCCAAGTGCACATGTAACAGGTCAGCCAGGTTCATAGGCACAAATCTGCTGATGGATGCTGGTTACCGTTGCCACACTGTAGGACCCCCTTCCCCCTCCCATAAAAAAAGAAAAAACCCTCACAGCGATTCCATCTAGGAATACATATCATCGTCATGCACCTTCTACACTCATTAATAAATATTAATCAATTCTTCGTTTGTACAGTGTCTGAGGAGGCGCAGATAATCCTAATGTTTCTCTACTACAGATGAATGAAACTGTGAAAATTTGCTTTAACGTTCAGCCATAACATTAAAACCACCAGTATTGTCTAGATTCCCCCCTTGTGGCACCAAAACGGCTTTGACCAGTTCTGCAATGTATAGGATAACACTGACGGCATTATGTCAGTGTTATCCATTACATTCCAGACCTCCAAGGGTTACATAGCATCATAAATCAATATAATGCGATGCCACCCTGTCAGGACGGGTGCTGCACTGCGAGTCTGCAGTATGAGACTCGCTCGTCTGAAAGGGGCCTTAGACCCTTACATTTGCCCCTTTTTCCTGCTTCCAACAGGTGGCGTCGTCGTGAGATCATCCATATTTGCCAACGTTTCAGTTGGTAAAATCGGGGCATACAAACCCTTCCCCTGGGAACGCCCCCACTCCACTGAGTAACACCCACAGGGTTTAAATTGACCCCTTCCATTCTCAGCCTGGAATAGTGCAAATTTGTCGGGGCTTTCTCTGAAAATCAGGGACAGTCCCGCCAAATTCAGGACAGTTGGCAACTATGAAGTTCAGGTCACCTGTCAGTGGTTTTAACGTTATGGCTGATTGACGTATAAGGCAGCGGTGGATGAAATGGGGATCTGTATTGATAAATAAGAGAAACATGTCTCCGTAATAGGATTATCGCCCACCGAAAAGAAGAATCTTCTCAGATTTGCTCATCTGTAATCTGCAATCTCCATTTACAAACCGGGTTCATACAGGGTGGGTAAGGAAATGGGCAATTAAAATGCCCCAAACCATCAACTTTATCAAACTGAAATAAAAATGTGTGAAATAATATAAGACCTAGGGGAAGATTTAAGAAAGCTGGCTTAGTTGCCCATAGCAACCAATCAGATTCCACCTTTCATTTTACAAAGGAGCTCTGGAAAATAAAAGGTGAAATCTGATTGGTTGCTATGGGCAACCAAGCCTGTTTTCCTATATGAATTAAGAAAAATGTGCGCTACCACATTGTGAGAATGGGGATTTGCAGTAAATGCCCTGTGTGAACCCGCCCTTACTCTGCTCTTACGTGACTTTTTGTAGCATGGTGGTAGTCTACTAACGTAATTACTGTATAATTAGTAGTTTTTTGTCTTTTTTTTTTTTTTTTTTTATGGTTGCTTGCACTTAATGTCACTGTAGAAAACTCACTACTGTTTTAACTCACTAATATTTCAGCAGTGCGTTCTTTCTCCTGTTGCTTCCATGCTGTTGCTTCGACTTAGGGCTCTTTCACACGAGCGGATTCAGTCCGAGAAATCCGCAGCGTGTAGGAGAGCCAAGCCCCGTTCCGGAGAGCAGAGACACGGAGCATTAACATGATTGATAATGCTCTGTGCCTCTCTGATCTTTTTCTACAAAATCACAGTGACAACTTTATCTCATTGTGATTTTGTAGTAAAAAGATCAGAGAGGCAAGGAGCATCATCAATCATGTTAATGGTCCATGCCTCTTCTGTCCAGAACGGGGCTTGGCTGTCTTACACGCTGCAGATTTCTCGGACTGAATCCGCTCGTGTGAAAGAGCCCTTAGCAAAATGTCACCCAACCCTACATCGATGACTACCAATGCCACACAGTAAAGCCACATCAGCTGTGCAGGACTTGTGTCCACCGCTCCATTCACTTCAGTCCCATAAAAGTGGAGCAGTAGACTGAAATACGCACTTCCACTACATTCTGGTTCTTCGTATACCGGGCGGTCCCAGAGGTCACATCTCCTGCAATCCGATATGTTACCTAAGGGGTTGTCTGGGTTCAGAGCTGAACCTGGACATACCCCCATTTTCACCCCTCCGACCACCCCTGATATGGATCGCGCAGGACAAGGACTCTTATTCACACTGCTAAACTGAGGCTTGTCCCTAGCAGTGTTCCCGGTGACGTCATCAGTTCTAATGGGCTGCTTTAGCCGTTTTACAGGCTAGGGCAGCGCTAAAACCCACCGATTAATGCCATTGATCACCGGGCAGGAGCCTCCACCTAGCTTAGCCTATGGAGAGCCCGGTATGTCACTGGATCCACCCTTTGACCTATGCGATTCAGGTCAGAGGGCCTGCCTGGGTGGTAACCTGTAACATCTATAAAAGGGACCTGTCACCTGTTTTGACAAGTCTGTTTTAGTAAATACTTATATTCCCATGCAATTGTGGAGAATCTTTTCTTGCTGTTCCTCTGTTATTCCTCCTAGAAGTTTAAGACCACTGTGTTGGCATTCCCCTTGAAGAGGGTTGTTCCTACGCAGCCTGATCGCACAATGCTATAGCAGGCAGGGACACTCCCTGCAACTGGTATCCTCCATTTGGCAGTTTATTTAAGAGCTTCTGTCATTCCTCTGTTACTCCTGCCAGAACATGGCGTTCTTATAGTATGGGGAAACACAAGTATTTATTAAGACAGGAGGAGTGACGCATCCTATTTGAGGGCCTGTCCATGGTTTTCGGCAGGCTGAATTTGGTGTGGAATCAATGCTGCGCTGGAGACGTCCCCGTCGGTCATTGATTTCAATGGGAGGCCATGTTGCTGTTCATGTAGCCGGGCCACGAACGTGCTAAGAAAGGACACACCCGTTCTTGCAGCCGTTGTGGCCACAAACCGTGGCCCCTAATTGGGGGAAGAAGAAAATAAGTGAGGCTAAATCTGTGCCAAATTCAGCCTGCAAATACCTCTCTTGTGGATAGGCCCTAAGGCAGGTGCACAACAGGCCTTGTAGGTGCACTGAATTAAACATGACAGAAGTAATGCCAAAAATCTGTACCAGTCATGGAGAGAGGGAACACTATGGTATGAGTCCACATTTTTTTGAGCTGTAGCCATAGTGGGCCTTCTATGATGGATCAGCAGAGTAACTCCTATCATCTCCCCCTCATGGATCCCTGAGAGTGATAGGCAGGCCTTACTATATTATACTAATGGGAAAGGCCTGTGAGTGTGGTAGGACAGACGTAAGCCCATAGTGGCTTCAGAGATTTTGGAAAGCCGTTATGAAGGATGTGAAGCCACGGCCGATGCGCTCCGACACAGGGAATCAATTGTGCCTCGCTGTGGACTTGACCTAATTTAAAAAAAAACACGAAGTTCAAACTGGTTTTTGCTTGCAAATGCTAAAGAAACTCCTTTTGCAAAAAAAAAAAAGCCTGAAATTTCACTGCAGCGAAGCCAAAATGTAGAACCAGCTAAAGGTCTTGTGTCTGAGCAGAAGTTCTGTGTCCACATGACAACACTGCCTGTCACTTTTTTTTTTTCATATCTTCATAGCTGCTGAAAAGCTCCATATCTCCTGTATAGACAGTTAAAGGGATGTTCCCGTGTTAAAAAATGATGGCATGATTTTGATTAGTGTAGATCTGGACCCCTTCGTCCCCTTTATTTTCTGAATCAGTGGGGGTGCTAGAAGTTGAATCTGCCGATCATAACCCTGCACACCAATGGGTAGCACAATTTTATAAATGTAATGTTTTTGATTTTACTTTCAAAATTGTACAGCCATTGGCCCCTGCTTGTGGGCAGGGTTACGGCTATATCTGGCATCTGCAGAATGCAAACCCGGCTTAAAGAAGAACTCCCGCAAAAATTTTTTATTCCATATCCTGCTAGAAATGTACATGATGTAATTTGTAGTGAATGTCATTTTCTTACCAGTGACTGTATTTTTGACTTGTATAATCCTGAAGTTTCTTATGTGTCATGTGACTAGGAATTAGACCCACCAACTCACACATAGACTTGTGTGGACAGGAAGTCTAATTCTCTATGCATTCCTATGGGAGCCTCACTTTCAGTCTCATAGGAATGAATAGAGCAGTGACTGGCTTCCTGTCCTGGGTCAGTTGGAGGTCAGGGAATTGGTCACATGACCCAGCTACAAGAAGAGAGATTACTCATAATTACAGCCTCTGATAAGATGATGACATTCACTACAGATTATATCATGCACCTTTCTAACAGGTCGGAGAATAAAAATTTTTGCGGGAGTTCTTCTTTAAGGGCTCATGCACACAGCTGTTTCCCGGCCATGGCCGCATCGCGGCCCACGTGCAGCGGGTCCGCAATACACGGGCACCAGCCGTGTGCACCCCGCATCACAGATCGTGGACCTGTTCACTTGAATGGTCCCACAATCCGGGAGTTGCAGTGCGGAACGGAGGCACAGATCGGAAGCACTACTGAGTGCTTCTAGGGTGTTTCTGTCCGTACCTCTGAACTGCAAAAAAAATAGTACATGTTATATATATTTATTTTTTCCGGTGCGGATGGATTGCGGACCCATTCGAGTTGAATGGGTCGTGATTAGAGATGAGCGAACGTGGTCGTAACGAGCACTGTAGCGCTCGGCTCCCCTGCGCTCGCATGGGCGCAGGCAATCCGCTTCCATCCTCCTCACCCGACGGAAGCGGATGCCTGCGCCCATGCGAGCGCAGGGGGAGCCGAGCACTACAGTGCTCGTTACGAGCACGTTCGCTCATCTCTAGTCGTGATCCATCCCGCCCGCCCGCCACACAGATGTTTTCCATGCATTGGGAACCGCAAATTGTGGTCCCCAATGCACGGAATGGCCGCACAACAGCTGTGTGCATGAGCCCTGAAGAGGAGCGGTCACCTCCCCTGACGTGTTTTTCAGTAACTACTTGCCTTCCCCTTGTAATGACCATTCCGGAGCATTTTTTCAAATAACCCCTTCTGTTATTCCTACTAGATCCTTGTGAATGAATTGCCACCATTCTACAATAAAGGTACAGTTGGGGGCATGTCCCTGCACAATCTGACACTGGCAGCTCTGATTGGATAGTGTCACACTGTGCAGGGACGTCCTGAACTGGTAACGCCCTGTTGGACCTTTAGTCATAGACTTGCAGTTGGAATAATAGAGGAATAGCACATAATAGAGAGCCTCAGAATTATTACATGGAGAATGCAAGTAGTTACTAAAACAGACAAGTCAGAGGGGACGGGTGCTTTTTAAAGTAATGGTGCATCCCAGCAGTAGGCTATCACTTACTAAGATGGGAATGCCCCTTTCTGTCACCAGTAGGGGGAGCTTTGGAACTACTTATACCGGTGTTGAAGTCCTCATACGACTTTTTGCATAAAAAAAAAAGTTTTCTTTTTGCACAAATGGTCTTTAAAGGTGGACATTCAGTTTGAAGGTTTTCAGGCTCCTGATGACCAATCTGATGGATGAGGGTCCGACCTGTCACACTCCTAACAATCGGCTGTTTCCTGCAGCCTTCAGCACTGGAACTAGCACTGTGAATAGAGCAGGAAGAACGGCGCCGTTCAACGTATAGTGGCTGTTCCAGGGGACTGCAGCTCAGCTCCCATTGAAGTGAATGGTAGCTGAGGTGCAGTAACCCAGCACGGCCACTACTATTTGAACGGCGCTGTTCTTCCTGTTCAATCTACAGTGCTAGCTTTCAGCGCTGGAGGCTGCAGGGAACAGCTGATCATTAGTCGGAAAACCCCTTTAAGATGTGGCTTGAAAGTAGGTGAGGTGCAGATTTGCTAATCCCATATGAGGGCAATTTTTGCAGAAGCAACAGCTTGGAGCCTAGACAAATGTACGCACTGTATAATATTAATTAGAGACTAACCTCTGTTAATTTCATGAATGTTATAACCACGTGGGGCTGAACTGAATTCTTGATGGGCAACAGCAATCAGTTGTTCTGGGCCCCTTGGAATCAAATGCATGTATTATGTGCTAAAGAAAATCCATATTTCTAAATGGATTTAAAGGGGTTGTCCAGTGGTTTTTTTTTTTTTTTTTTTTTTTTTTTTTTTTTTTTTTATAACCCATCCTACCTTCAGAAAAAGAGTATTACTCACCTTACTGACCCCAGGACACTGTGATGCTTACTAGGTCCATGCTTGTCTACACTTCCTGATCCTCACTTGACACGTAGGAAATGGCTGCTTAAAGTGATGAGCCGCATTAACCAGTGTTGATTTGTTGAGCACCTGGAAAGCATCAGAACAGCAGAAGCGTGGGATCAGTGAGGTGAGTAGTGCTGTTTTTTTTTTTTTTTTCGTCCCTCCACTGGACAATCCCTTTAAATGACATCTTCTGTTTCATAAACTACTAATGGGTAAGTGGACATGTCCTCTTTATGGCTGACATCTGCCCATTGGGTAAAATGATTGGGGTTGCACACCTACCCACAGAAATCAGTTCACTTACCATATTCTTCTCTCTCTCTCCCTCCTTTCTGTTCCTCCTTACAAAAATCACCATTCCAATCATTTCATTTCCCAATCTCTTCACGTACCTTAAATTCACCTTTTTGTCTGATTGCCCGATTCTTCCGACCCTTTCCTCTACTCCACCCTTATTCCTCTGCAGCTTTGTACACCAGGGCCGTGCTGAGCCCTTTGACCTGCACTTAGGCATGTTCTTGCCCACTCTGCTGAACCAGGCTACTCCCGAGCAGCAGCAGCGCTTCTTGATGCCTGCCTGGAACCTGGAGATCATTGGAACATACGCCCAGACTGAAATGGGACATGGTAACCAAATTTTTTTGCCTCGTTTTGGCCTCCTCAGGGGTTTCATCCTCATAGCATTAGATTTAAGTGTAGTGTAGATCAGGGTTACGCAACCTCTGGTTGTGAAACTACAATTCCCAGCATGCACACTTGCTTGGATCTTCTCAAAACTCCCACATAAATATGTTGGGAGTTGTAGTTTAAAAACAGCTGGAGTTCTGGAAGTTGCTGATCTGAGGTGTAGATGTTCTGCAGGTTTCTTTGGGAGGGTTAACACTGCCACGCCCTCGTTATTTGGGAGGTACTAAGGGTTGTTTTATGTGACTCTTGTTTAACATGTTCCTTTTCTTCATTCTAGGAACCCATCTGAGAGGGCTGGAGACAACAGCCACCTACGACCCATCTACGCAGGAGTTCATTCTGAACAGCCCCACTGTGTCCTCCATCAAGTGGTGGCCTGGAGGGTGTAAGATAATGATGGGGTGGAGATCCTGGGTTTGTCCATCATGATTGAGGCTTTGAGGGGATTTTTTAAGTGGGTTCCTATTCAGATGGTTCATCATTGTTGGATCGGAGAAGGTCCAACCTCCAAGGCTTTCTGCAGATCAGCACCATGAAGGGCTGTGATGCTCTCAATAAAGCCACTTGATCTTTTATGGTGGAGATCCTGGTGGGGAAAATCAAACATTGATGGCGTATCATAAGGATTGCCCCAAATACCCCCTTTCACACGAGCGGGAGACTCGCATGTCTCCCACAACGCATCTACAGGGCTGGACTCCGCACTGACAGGGATTGCAAAGCATTATATGCGATCCCAGTCAGTGCCGGAGTCCAGCCCTGTAGATGCGTTGCGGGAGACATGCGAGTCTCCCGATCGTGTGAAAGGGGCATAAGAGTAGTGAGTATTTGTATGGGGAAATAATAATTATGGTTCTCGTCTTCAGTGGGTAAGACCTCAAACCATGCGGCGGTTCTGGCACAACTCTACACCCAAGGAGAATGCAAGGGTCTTCATGCCTTTATTGTTCCCCTTCGTCATCTGGATACCCACGAGCCTTTGCCAGGTGGGTTTCACTGAAAATACTTTGCAAGCCCATTGAAGAGATGAAATGGTCTGATGTGTTGGCCTTTCCATCACCGCTACAGGTGTGACGGTTGGAGATATCGGACCCAAGTTTGGATTTGATGAAACGGACAATGGATTCTTGAAATTCGACAAAGTCCGCATCCCGCGGGAGAACATGCTGATGAAATATGCCCAGGTAAGGAGTTGCCATTCTTCTCCAACATGGAGTGTTAGAGCCCAAAGTCGGTCCTGCATGTCTCTCGCGTAAAAAATGTCCAATCCGCATTTTTTTCTAAAAAGTCATACACATCTCAAAATGGTATTATAAAAAATGGATCATCCCACAAAAAACGAGCCCTCACACAAAGTGTGGTATTTCTTTAATCATACTGACCTGGAGAATGAAGATCACAAGTCTGTTTTACCCATAAGACTGGTGGAATTGCATATTTATTTATTTTTTATGGGGGGGGGGTGTTTCCATTTCCATGCTGTTTGGAATTTTTATAAATGATATGCCATATTAAATAATGGCAATAGAAAGTACAACTTGTCCTGCAAAAAACAAGCCCTTATGCGGCTATGGGAACAGAAAAATAAAAAAGTTATGGCTCTGGGAAGGCAGGGAGCGAAAAATAAAAGCTTGTCCAGTATTTAAAAAAAAAAAAAAGCTTACGTGGGGAATATACAAAAAATTGCAAATTTGATTATATATATATATATATATATATATATATATATATATATATATATATATCTATCCCTTTAATGTCCCTTCATATTATTCTCCTTTAGGTGGAACCAGATGGCACATACGTGAAGCCACTTAGTGATAAGCTGACCTATGGTACCATGGTATTTGTCCGCTCCGTGATCGTTGGGGACTCGGCTCGCAGCCTGTCTAAGGCTTGTACTATTGCTATCCGCTACAGTGCTGTGCGACATCAATCTGAGATCAGGCCTGGGTAAGTTTTAACTGTGTATAGCTCAGATATAACAACATTGGATGTGATGTCGGATCAGCGTTAAGCCAACCGGTCACAGTGGAGAGCGTTTCATACCTGCAGAGTAGCAGGTGCCTGATCAGGAGAGGTAGGCAATTTTTTTTAGTTTTTAATTACAGAACTGAGCATGTGGGGGGGGGGGGGTGTCTGAGCATTGGAAGAGATCTGAGCATGGAGGGTCTGACACTGGGAGTCTGATTTGTGTTGTCTGATCTGAGCATTGGGGGTCTGATTTGGAGGTCTGATGAGGATTGGGGGTCTGATTTCAGAGTCTGCTTAAAAATATATATATATTTTTTTTCTCCGCTAAAACCTAGGTGCATCTTATAGGGCGAAAAATATGGTGGCTCCTGGTAGATAAATATTTAACAAATAAATATAAGCACCAATTAACAAATTGGTGTTTATATAACAAATTATTATTAAAAATATAAAAAAGTAATTTTTTTTTTTGGCTCTGTGTCTGTAAGGTTGGCCACCCCTGATCTAGGATGTATTACTTTTTGTACTAGACTATATATGAGTACATTTCCCTATGACTGACCTTGTATACAACATACTCTGTTCTCTGCAGGGAGCCCGAGCCCCAGATCCTGGACTTCCAGACCCAGCAATACAAGTTGTTCCCCCTTTTAGCCACCTCATATGCGTTCAGCTTTGTAGGCGCTTACGTGAGCCAGACATACCACAGAATATCAGGGGACATCCAGACGGGGAACCTGAATGAACTTCCAGAGGTGAATAATTGCTGCTGAACATTATATACTGTATATAGACCCTCCATCACTTCTAACTTGTCTAATCTCTTCCCAGCTTCATGCCCTATCTGCTGGGTTGAAAGCCTTTACTACATGGGTTGCAACAAGTGGCATAGAAGAGTGCAGGATGGCATGTGGAGGGCATGGATACTCCTGCAGCAGTGGAATCCCAAACATTTATGTGAACTCCTCTCCAGCATGTACCTATGAGGGGGAGAACACTGTGATGATGCTGCAGACAGCCAGGTCGGTGACTACTAGGGATCATGATACAATTAAAAACGGCATTCCCATGTAGACGGCCATATTTACAGCCCACCTTGTTCCTCTGCAGGTTCCTGTTCAAAAGTTACACTGCAGCTTTGTCTGGAGAACATCTTGAGGGAATGGTCTCCTACCTTAATGATATGTCCTTGCAGCGTGTGCAGGCCCAGCCCCTGGCCGGGCGGTCCGTGGTGACAGACATCAATGACCTCAGAAGTCTGGAAGAAGCCTATAAGCAACGGGCCGCTTGGTAAGTTAAATGAGGATAGCAAAGGGTTAAGGTCAGTGCACTTATAGATTTGCGGAGGCAACTGTTTGATGCTTGGGGACTATTAAAGAGGTTGGCCTATCCTCAGGACAGGCCATCTATATTAGATTGGTGGGAGTCCAATTCCCACGACCCCTGCCGATCAACTGTTTGAAGAGAAAGCGATGCTCATGCAAGCCCTGCATCCTCTTCACTGTTTACCTTCTCACCGTCAACATGGCAGCAGAGAGCAGTGTAATTACAGCTCTTCCTCCCCATTTGCTTCAGTGGGAAGGAGCAGATGGAGTGCAACTCCCATTGAAGTGAATGGGATGGAGGACCTGCAATTACACTGGCTCACTGCTGCCATGTCGATGGCGAGCAGGTAAACGGTGAAGAGAACTTGGCGCTCGTAAACAGCTGAGGATGGGTCATCAATGTAGGAAACCAGCCAACCCCTTTAATTGGACTGTACAGCCTAATTTGGAAACGCCCTATAAGCATTCTCCTTTATAGAAGGGAGTCATTCAGTCGAATTTGGCAACAGAGTATGTTTTCTCACTGGCATGAGCTGGCCAGACCATTAAAGGGGTTGTTTAAGACTAACAACACAAAAGGGGCCAATCTTTTACCATAAAACTTAACTTTTAATTAAATTGTATCTAAAAAATATAGACAGTATTACCTGATAAATCCAAAAATAGGAACAGTCTTACCAGTATGCTGATAAATCAATTGGCACATAGATGCCAGGGGTCAGGTTGATGACGGTAGAAGTGGGATGATAGTGTGCGTATCCTATCCTTATCTTGCCCTGCCAAGTCTATTATGCCCTAATGACCTCCTAAATACGGAGTCATCGCCCTGACTAGAGCGGTCCCATCTGGAAATTTGCCCTACTAGGCCTAACAAAGCGCTATTGGGGAAGATAACAAAAAAGCTCACAAAGTTCCAATGCGTTTCATCTAATTAGTTCCCCCAGACTCATCAGGGGATGAAGTTTGAAAGGTAGAAAAATGGTGGCAGACCAACATAGATATAACTAGTGATTACCACAGTTGCGGTCCGGTGTCACCATTACACTGCGGGAGGGCCTGTAGATCGCCCTGCTACCTCAAAGTGTAACCTATATGGTCGTGTGTAGTTCAGATGTCTGGCGGCCGAGATTGTTGAAATAAAAAAATAAAAATATATTTCCCTGGTAAATCTCCAGCTGCTCCGTGGTCCTGCCAGTCTTTGTCTTTGATTTGCCCGGCAGTGATGACATGACAGCTGGCAATCACTGGAGCAGCAGGGGATTTACCAGCTTTATATAGTGTCCCCGCCCCGCCACATTACCCTTTAATTTAAAAAGGCACCATATGATCCTTTGTTTCCCATGTTATCATGTCAGGAGAATTGAACGCTTGCTGCTACATTCTGCTACAGATTTCAGCCAATCGCTGGGGGTTCCTGTAATCGGCCTATAGATCACATTTCATCATTGCAGATGATGAGCAGTGTTATGGCTATAGGATTGATTTCTCTTGTTGCCGTTTTATAGATTACGGATGGTTCATAATTTTCCTTGCCTCTATTCTAGGCACGTTGTGGCTGCATCCAGAAATGTCCAGAATGATCTAAAACGTGGAAAGCGTAAAGAAGATGCTTGGAACAAAAACTCTGTGGATCTGGTCCGGGCTTCTGATGTAAGACCAGAACCCTCTTTGTACTCCACCTTGTAAACCAGCAGTTTTGCTATAAAATTCTTTTCTTTTCAGGCACACTGTCATTATGTAGTAGTCAAAATTTTTGTGGACAAGCTGTCTGAGATCCAGGATGTGGCTGCTCAACGGATCTTGAGTTCACTCTGTCTCCTCTATGCTCTGCATGGAATCAGCAAAAATACTGGAGACTTTCTGCAGGTATGTGGGGCGGCGGAGGTGGGCAGGACATGTGGATTATGAGGCTCACACATGAGGACACTTTTAAGGGGTTTTATATTGATAACCTATCCTCCATATAGGTCATTAGTATCTGATCAGTGAAAGTCCAACACTTGGGACCTCCACCGATCAGCTGTTTGGGAAGGCAAAGGGGCTCGCAGTAGCGCTGTGGCCTTCTCCAGCTTTTCCTAGGCCATTTGATATCACTTTTATCATCACATGTCTTAGACACAGCTCAGACCCATAGAAGTGAATGGGGCTGAGCTGCAATACCAAGTAAAGCCTTATACAATGTACGGCACTGTGCTTGGCTTGCTAAGAGAAGGCCATGGCGCTACTGCCCTCAAAAACAGCTGATTGGCAGGGGTCCCAGGTGCCAGACCCCTAGCGATACATAGGTCATTAGTATAAAACTCCCTGGAAAACCCCTTTGAAGGGGTATTCTCCTCTCAGACAATGGGGGCATATCGCTAGGATATACCCCCATTGTCTTAAAGTTGTGGGTCCCACCGCTGGGACCCGCACCTGTATCTGGCATGGAGCGCCGCTACAAAGTGGTGGCTGGAGGACTCAGGTCCGGCCACCACCAAGCGCTATCCTCATAGAAGTGAAGGGGAGCACACCACGCATGACTGGCTACCGCTCCCATATACTTCTATGAGCCTGATGGAAATAGCCGAGCCAGTGCTCAGCTATTTTCGGTGGTCCCATAGAAAATTAATGCAGGGTGGCTGCGCCCTGCATCACTTTCGGGGCTGTTTTTGTGGGACAGACACCTATCAAACAGTGGGGGGCATATCCTCACAATATGTCCCCATTGTCTGAGGTGAGTCAACCCCCTTTAAGGCATTCACTGTATAACACACGCATCCTATGTTGAATCGGCTCAAAATGACCTGTACACTAAAATCTAGATCAAGTTTGATTCACGTGTGTTTGTTTAAAAAAAATAAATAAATTTCCAACACCCTAATTGGGAATAAAAGCCCATTTCAGGACTTCAGTCTATTACTCAGAACAGAGTTGGTCTTTCTGCACATAGAGAGCCCATTGATTTCAAGAAGTACCATGCTGTTCTGTGGCAATACTGCAGAACAATCAAACCCCTTGCTTGAATGCCCAGTCCCAGGAATCTTAAAATAAAGCCAGCAACCCCTTTAAATTAAAATATTAGGATGAAATGAACTTGCCACACAGCCCTCTGCTTAACCAGTACATGTCTGGTTAAAGGGGTACTCCCACTTCGGATGGTTGTGGCATCCATAGGAAATCCACATCTTTCATACACTTATGGCATATCCTGAAGGATGTTTTAAAATCAAGGGTATCTGTAAAAGTGTTTTTTTAAATCTGTTTTGGATAATAAATCGCATACAGGTACGTCATTTGCATTAAGGGTATGTATGGAGAAGACTTGCGAGCTGAGCTCATTACATACACGGCAGGTGCCAGATCCCTCAATGACTGGGATCGGCGATGACACATAGCTGTGGTTCCCCTGATTAGAACCCTGTTTTTATTGATCCGATGCTGTGTTCTCGAGTGGTGATCTTTTTTTCTTAATATGCAAATTAGGTCTTTGGTGCAGTGAGGGAGTCACCATTGCTCTTGTTGCACCCAAGCACTGCTCCTTTCTGTGGCCAGCCTCTCCCTCCCCGCCTTGATTGACAGGGTCAGGGAATGGCAAAGCAGCCACAAAAAGGATTGGAGCCTGGGGCGACAAGAGCAACGATGATGCCCTCATTGCACCAAGAGTCTAATTTACATATTAAGAAAAACTCGTGAACGGAGAAGTAAGTGTTTTTTGATCAGGTGAACCACAGCTGTGTAAGCTGCCTGCAGAGCTATACCCGAGCCACGGGTTGACAGGCCGTCTGTAAAAAAAAGAATCCCATAGACTGCAATAGTATTCTATTGCAGTCAATGTCGCAAGGGATCAGAAGTTCGCATGTACAAGTCCTCTAAGGGGGCTAAAAATTAGTCAAACTTTTTTTTTTTTTTTTATTTTAAAATACACATTATTAAATTTATATCACCAGTTTCCTAATTTTACACATAAGAACAAACACAGAAAAATGGTTTTGGATATCAGATTCATATGTCTGAAATACTAAAATATAAAATTTTTCTTGTGTGATGAATGCCGTAAAGCAGTGGTCCCCAACCTTTTTTGCACCGAGGCCGGTTTCTTGGTAGACAATTTCCCCAGGGCCCGGGGGGGACTGATTCACGCAAGGTACTTATTAATATATATAAATATATTATAAAATGCCCCTTTACAGAGCCCCCGATATAAAATACCTCTTCTTTGAGGCCACAGTAGATGCCCCCAACAATGTGCCAGTGAAGTGCCCCCATAGATGCCCCCAATAATATACCAATAAATGCCCCCAATAATATACCAATAAGTGCCCCCATAGATGCCGCCCAATATACCAATAAGTGCCGCCATAGATGCCCCCAATAATATACCAATAAGTGCCCCCAGTGTCCCCCAATAATGTACCAGTTAGAAGTGCCCCCATAGATGCCCTCAATAATATATCCATAAGGACCCTCATAGATGCCCCCAATAATAATCCAATAAGAAGGGCCCCATGTATGCCCTCCAAAAATATGGTAATAAAATGTGTCCCCCATAAATACCCCCTCAGTAATATAAGAAGTGCCACCACAGTGCCAGTAAGAAGTTCAGTGTTGTCCAATAAAAAAACAAAAACAAAACAAACACTTATACTTACCTCCATGGTGCTGGTAGCCATGCGATGCAGGCCTATTCCGGCCTGTGTCCTGCTCTGTGCGGCTCGATGACGTCATCACGCCGCCTGAGCTGGCCTCTGATAGGCTACAGGCACTAGGCCTGTAGCCTATCAAAAGAATGGGCAGGGGAGGCACCTCTCCCTCCCCTGTAGAAGCACAGGCATCCGTATCGCCATCCTGAGGACGGCGATACAGATGACTATGGAGATGAGTGCTTCCACAATGGAAGCGCTCATCTCCTTGTCCCCTGCCACCGCGGCCCGGCAGACATCGATTCAGAGACCGGTCCTGGGCTGCGGCCCGGTGGTTGGGGACCGCTGCCGTAAAGGATACAATACAATATATGTTAAATTAATGGTGCCGTTAAAAAAAAATCTAACTTGTCCAGAAAAAAAAATAAGCCCTGGTATTTAACCTTTGGCAGGTTAAAGGGTTACTTCCTTGTCCTAAAATGACGGCTGTAATACAATGAGATGATAGCGGTCCAACCTCTGGGACTCCACCGATCCTTAGAATGAAGGGGATGCAGCGCTAATGTTTGCATAAAGTGTGTGAAGCCGCTACGGCACTGAAACAAAGCTCTCATGATTAGTGGGGGTCCAAGAGGGTGAGCTCCCATCTGTCATCAAGATATGCCATCACTTTGAGATGGGAGTACCAATAGTCTTTTTATAAAATGACATGCCATGTAATAGGAGTCTAATAGCCTTTGTCTCCTTGCAGGCTGGCCTCCTGACAAGTTCCCAGTTGGAGCAGATACAGCAGCGGATTAAGGATTTGTTAGGAGTAGTTAGGCCTAATGCAGTCACCCTGGTGGATGCATTTGATCATTCAGACACTCAGCTGGGCTCTATACTCGGGAGATATGATGGCAACGTGTATGAAAATATGTTTGAATGGGCAAAGAAATCGCCCCTGAATAAGACCCAGGTAAGAGATTTTCCACTAACCTTTAAAGCTGGTGTATAATTTCCAGGGTGAAGGTTGTTCTCTGGTAGCCTAGATTAATAAAAGGGATAAGGGTAACAACTGTGATGGTTGCAGATAATGTCTTGGACGTCTAGGATTGAGTAGAGGGTGGGGAAGGGGTAAAACGGCTACAATTACTCCATGTCCCTTTAAACAGCCATACAAAGAAATGTCTGTGAAGGTTCTCATTCTTCTAGGTGGTGATATCTGTAATAAGTAAGAAAAACTGGACTTGAAGTCATTTTGCAAGTCATCCGACTGGTTTTCTCACTTAGAATGACTTATTAGGAATCTCCAGCATTTAATACTGGTGCCTCATGCTTCAGTCACTTACAATGCTATTTTAACACCTCGCCCCAGGTAGTGTAATCACACCTAATAGCTTCATTCATGCAAATGCAATCAACATCTTGCCTACATGAGGTCCTTAACTTTGTGTTAAATATGGTAAATAGATTATGCTGACTGAAGCACAAGTCATCAGTATTTAAAGGCCTTCTGTCAGCAGATCTGTACCTATGAAACTGGCTGACCTGTCACATGTACACTTGGCAGCTGAAGGCATCTGTGTTGGTCCCATGTTCATATGTGCCCGCATTGCTAAGAAAAATTATGTTTTAATATATACAAATGAGCCTCTAGGGCCAAGGAGGGGGGCGTTGCCATTACTCCTAGAGGCTCTGCTCTCTGCAGCTTCCATATTCTCTGCACTTTGATTAGGATGTCACTGCGCTGACCCTGACTTCTCCTACAATCAAAGTGCAGAGAGAGCTGAGCCGCTAGGAGTAACCTCAACGCCCCCGTTGCTCCTGGAGGCTCATTTGCATATATTAAAAGTTCATTTTTCTCAGTAATACAAGCATATATGGAAAGGGGAACAGGACATATACCTTCAGGGCAGCCAGTTTCATAGGTACAATTCTGCAGACAGATGGCCTTTATTACCAGAGATTCCTTGTCAGTCATTCAAACCCAGAAAAAACCTAGTCTGATGATTAGCGAAAGGTCTTAAAAATAAAATTAAAGTCCAGTTGCTCTGACTTACCACTACTACTGATACAGAATAAAATGAGAACATTTTGGTTGTGTGTAGCCACCACTAGGGGAGCTCACTGCACATTCCCACAAATTCTAACATTAGCTGTATAAATCCATATATAAGGAGCTCCACCTAGTGGTTTAACTCTGTAAAGCTGCTTATCTGCCCCAGGGG
This sequence comes from Rhinella marina, assembly GCA_900303285.1. Lineage (NCBI taxonomy): Eukaryota > Metazoa > Chordata > Amphibia > Anura > Bufonidae > Rhinella > Rhinella marina. Next base: position 70,488 of record ONZH01021790.1, read on the forward strand.
GGCTTGTTACATTAGCAACATTACAGGATCCGATGCTTAAATATAACTAATGTTCCTTCTTTTTACCCCTTAAAGGTTCATGAATCTTTCCACAAATATCTGAAACCTCTTCAATCCAAGCTGTGATCATCTCCTTACAGTGAATAGAAGCAGGACCAGCACGATTCTTTTTCTTTGAGATCTCTCTCGATTTACCTCAGAATTGTTAGGAGGGGCACGTCTATGGAACAGTCCTGATTTTCTATAAATTTCCCCTTGGAGTTCTCATGTGCTAACAGTCCCTCTGCTGAACACCCCTGTCCTTAAATCGCTATGACCTGCATACATCTTGATGACACCCTCTTCCCCTCCTTCCGGGATGCCAGCTTTGAGTTAACAAAGTCTTCTATCAACGAGGCGTTTATTATATTTTATGGCGGATTTCGTCTTGAATTAATTTTTCAGATCTTCCTAGAACATCCTGACTGTTTTGGATAGTAATTACTGTAATATTACCCTGTATTGTCCATTAATAAGCTGCAGGGATAATAAGAGAAGACGATTACCAGGAAACCAGTGATGTACTAGACACTGAAATTAATACAATAATGTATGTACCTCACAATGTATATTAATTTCTTATGTCTTTTTATTTTATTAAATGGGTGGCAAAGTGATTTGACTGTTAAAGGGAATCTGTCCTCAAATCTACAGTCCCCAAAATGCTGCCATACATACTTTCTAGAGATGTCACTCTCTAAAATGGGGCTTAGAGCAAGGAAAGATATGTCATACTGGCGTTGTGGGCACACACCTCTTTAGAAAGCCATTACCATCCCATATAACACTGATGGTATATTTGGTGGAGAGCCATATAAAGGTAAATTGTCTGAAGACCTTGGCCAATGTTTATTGTGGCTGGTGTATTTCATGTCAGTCATAGTGGAGAGTGTAATTGCCAAGAACTGCATCAAATTTATTAAGACATATAGCTCTTAACCACTTCAGCTCTGAGCCATTTCCCCCCTTCCTGACCAGGCCTAATTTTTCAAATCTGACATGTGTCACTTCATGTGGTAATAACTTTGGAACGCTTTTACTTAGCCAAGAGATTCTGAGATTGTTTTCTCGTGACACATTGTACTTCAAGTTAATGGTAAACTTGAGTCGATAAGTTTTAATTTTATTTATAAAAAAATCCAAAAGTTACCGAAAATTTGAAAAAATCCACTGTTTTCTAAATTTCAATCTCTCTGCTTTTAAGACAGATAGTGATGCCCCATAAAATACTTTTTAATTTACATTCCCCATATGTCAACTTTATGTTGGCATCATTTTGGTAGTGTCATTTTATTTTTTTAGGACAGTAGAAGGTTTAGAATTTTAGACGCAATTTTTGCTAATTTGCAAAATCAACTTTTTTAAGGACCAGTTCAGTTCTGAAGTCAGTTTGTGAGGCTTACATAATAAAAACCACCCATAAATGACCCCATTTTAGAAACTACACCCCTCAAACTATTCAAAACTGATTTTAGAAATGTTGTTAACCCTTTAAGTATTCCACAGGAATTAAAGCAAAATAGATGTGAAATTTCAAAATTTCACTTTTTTTGCAGATTTTCCATTTTAATAATTTTTTCCTGTAACACATCAAGGGTTAACAACAAAACTCAATATTTATTACCCCGATTCTGCAGTTTGCAGAAACACCCCACATGTGGTCGTAAACTGTTATTTGGGGATACGCCAGGGCTCAGAAGGGGAGGAGCAGCATCTGCATTTTCTAACATGGAATTTTTTGTCATGGTTTGTAAGAGTGATAACTTTTTCATTTTTTTGTGGACTGAGCTGCGTGAGGTCTTATTTTTTGCGGGACAAGCTGTGCTTTTTATTGGCACCATTTTGGGGTACATATGGCTTTCTGATCACTTTTTAATCTAATTTTTGGGAGGTTAACTAAAAAAAAAAGCAGTTTAGGGGCATTTTTCTATATTTTTTTTTACACAGTTCACTTGATGGGGTAGATCATGTGATATTTTTGTAGAGCCAGTTGTTACGGACGCAACGATACCAAATATGTCTTTTTTATTTTTTTTTTTACGTTTTACACAATAAGAGCATTTTTAGAAGAAAAATCATGTTTTTGTGTTGCAGTTTTTTAAGAGCCATTTTTTTTTTCATTTTTCGGGCTATAATCTTGTGTGGGGGCTCATTTTTTGCGGGAGGAGGTGACGTTTTTATTGCTACCATTTTGGGATGCATACGACTTTTTGATTGTTTAATATTATGTTTTTTGGTAGGTGATGCGACAAAAAAAGCTGTTTTGGCTTAATTTTTATTAGATTTTTTTTACGCAGTTCACTTTATGGGGTAGATCATGTGATATTTTTATAGAGACGGTCGTTTCGGACGCGGTGATACCAAATATGTGTATCTTATTTATTTATTTTTATTTGTAACTTTTTTAATGAAATATTTGGGGGGAAATTATTTTTTTTTTATATATGTGATTTTTTTTTTTTTTTTTTTTTATGATACTATTTCTTTTTTATTTATTTTTTTACACTTTGTGTCCCCCATAAGGTCATACAAGACCTCAGGGGGACATTTAACTTCACATTTTTTTTTTTTTTTTTTTTTTTTTTTTTACACTTGATTTCTTCTGTAACTGGGGCTGACATAGTGGCCCAGTTACAGGGGAAATACATCCCCAGAGAGGCTGTACAGCATAATACTATGCTGTACAGCCTCAGTGCAGGGCTGATCGGGTCTATGAGAGACCCGGCAGCTCCTGCACTCTCCCGGCCCCGGCGATCACGTGACCGCCGGGCCGGAACAGGAAGCGCAATAGCGCTTCCTGATATGTATACACAGCGCTCGTTGAGCGCTGTGTATACAGCGATCTAGAAGGCAGGGACCCCTGGGAACGGTCCCTGCCTTCTCTTTGGGGTACCCTGCTGTCACTGACAGCAGGTACCCCACTGTGCAGCTGCACGATTAGCGTGCAGCTGCTATCTCTGAATCGCCGTTTATAAACGGCGATTCAGAGATAGATAACCACTTCCCGGACGTTTATAGTCAACGGGCGGACGGGAAGTGGTTAATGAAGAACTCCCACAAAAATGTTTATTCTTTGACCTGCTAGAAAGGTGCATGATGTCATCTGTGGTGAAGATAATCTTCTCATCAGTGACTGTATTCTTGAGTTATCCCCTCCCTTCTGCTCCTCAGCTGTGTCATGTGACCAACAGTCTGATCTCCAACTGACACAGGACAGGAAGTCAGTTACTTCTCTATTCATTCTTATGAGACTGACATTGAGGCTCCCATAGGAATACACTGAGAAACTGGCATCCTGTCCACATAAAACGCTGTGTCAGTTGGAGATCAGAGAGTTGGCCACATGACACAGCTGAGAAGCAGAAGGGAGGCTATAACTAAAAAAAAAAGTCACTGGTAAGAAGACTACCTTCATGACAGTTTACATCATGTACCTTTCTAGCAGGTCAGCGAATAAGATTTTTTTTGCGGGAATTCAAGTTTTGTATTTTTGACGAATCTGACAGACGAAAAAAAAAAATGCTGCCACACTCCAGAAATACACCCAAGCACCTCTTGAACCCTTCTAGTGCATCCACCATCTCCTGGAAGAGAGCTCCATAGTCATGCTGCTCTTGGGGATCATGCTCCATCAGCCAAATCTCCCGGACAGATTGTGGCTCCCCTGATCCAAACTAACTAGCAGTAATTTATGATAGCCAGTTCATATCTGATCACTCACATGATAAGTACAGTACAGTAGCTCTGCTGTCAGAGTGACTCATAAATTACTAGCACATAGTCAGTTTGGGTCAGGGATGCCATGGTCAGCCTGGGAGATGTGTCTGATACACGGACCGTATTCCCCAAGCCAATCATGGATGTGTTCATGAGCCCTTACAGTAAAAAAAATTCCTCCACTAGAAGCCTTCTGTGGTCTAGAGGTAGAGGGTGTCCCCTTATCACAGTTGTTGGTCTAAATACACACAACGTATCAGCAGAAAGACTTTCCTCAATCTTCAACAAAAGAAGGATCCATTATCTCCAGCTGGGTCCATGGATGGGCATCACCAGGGGAAGAGATGGCACCAGGCCGTGAGCGGAGGCAGAGTGATGTTCTAGAAACCTCAGGTCCAGGCATTCATGGAGGCATTAGGCTTTATTCACATCTGTTGGATAGTTAATCTTTCTGCTCATAGGGACAGAGACATAAGACAAACATGGATCTGTCAGGTGATTGATCCCCAATGACACCTGATAGACCTCATTATAATGTATGGGATGTATCAGGTTTCCATCATTTTACCAGACAAAATGACACAATGCACATTTTTGATGAAATCTGCGATAGAAGCCTCTAATGGAGTCTCCAATGCAGATGTGAACAATGCCTCACTTTGTGTTTCACACACGTCCGTAAGAAGCCTCCATAGCAGATGGCAAAAAATAACAGCATTGTGTGTTCTTTTGTCCCGTAAAATTCCCTTGCCAATAATGGAAACATGACAGAGCTCATTAGTCAATGGGGTCTGATGGATGACAGTCATACTGTAGCTGTCATGTAATGGATCTTATTCTTCCAGTATTGGTCCACCTCTATAATGGAGCTGAATTATGGAAATAACAGATGTGAATAAAGCCCAATGCTCCTTCCACACTGTACAAACGTTCAGGAATGGTTTGAGGAATATAACAGAGTTCAAGGTTTTCTGTCTCCACCAACCTCGTAGACCAGTGATGGCTAACCTCCGGCACTCCAGCTGTGGTGAAACTACAACTCCCAGCATGCTCCATTCATTTCTATAGAGTTCTGAGAACAGCCAAGCAAGTGTACATTTTGGGAGTTTTACCACAGCTGGAGGTTAACCATCACAGCTATAGACTAAAGGGCCCCCCCATGTACATTCAATGGCTCTCGCTCTCCCAACTCCCCCATACACATACAGGCTTGGCTGAATATGTATTCTATGGGGAGAGTGGAGAAAGCAGACTAATTTTGCCCCATCCTTCTATCCCCCAACATCATCTGGGCCGCTCCCCATACCCATTAGTGTGTCAGCCGAACCAGCTTTTGGCCGACAATACACTAATGTGTATGGGGGCCTTTAGGCTGGGGCTAAACGGTGACTTTGGCTGAAGCAATTGGCAGGCGACTAGAGATCGCTGTGTAGCAGTGCTGCCTCACAACGTAATGAAAGTGAATCAGGTCACAGCCCAACAAGCAGTGCTACCGCATCACCTCCATTATGTTGTGTGGCTGCTACAGTAGCAGTAAAAGTCATCATGTAGCCACAGCCTAAGGGTTAATTCACACTAACGTATGGCCTCTGTGTCCATGTTGTGGACCGCTATATATGAACACTGCCCATGTGAACTCCGTATCACGAATGCGGACACATGGACTTGAATGCGTCTACGATTCGCAAGATACAGCAAAGGATAGGACATGTCATATCTTTTGCAGAGCAGAGGCACTCATGGAAACACTTAGAAGCGCTTCCGTGGGCTTTTGGGTCTGTTTCTCCGGACTGCAAAAGACATGTTCTATTTTTTTTTTGCTGATCGCAGACCCATTCAAGTCAGTGGGTCTGCACTGCAAAACAGAGTTCAAATGGCTAGAGCCCGTGTATTGCGGACCGCTATTTGCAGGCATGTGAGCCATACGTTTTAATGGGGTGGCAGTTCATTTACTCAATCGCAGCAGTTGTGCAGAGTTGGAATGAGGGACTCCTGTTTTATGCCTCATTCACACGTCAGTGATTCACGGACGTATCCTGTACGTGTCCTCCACGGACAGCACACGTCCCCATTTATTTTAATGTGTCTATTCAGACATCAGTGTTTTAGCACGGTCCGTGTTTTTAGCACGGATGCATGTCCTATCTTGATCCGTGTTCCCGGATCCCTCACGCCCATTATAGTCAATGAGTCCGTGAAAACCACGGATCCCTCATGGATGTCATCTGTGTTGCACGGATCATTAAGAAGAGATGCTTTGAAAATTATTTTTCAACTGATCAGTGTCAGTGAAACACGGATGGCAAAACACGGATCCTTCACGGATGCCTCACTGACCACCTGCTCACTGATTTGAGCACGGACACGTGAATAAGGCTTTACTGATCAGTGGGGGCCCTGGGATCATACATTTAATACTTGTCCTGTGCAAAGAAAAAAAACATTTTAAAGACTGGATTACACACAGCCCCTAGTGATTTCCCATAGCAACCAATTACATCGCTGTTTTCATTTTCAAAAGGGTCTCTGAAAAATAAGAGCAGGTAGCTGATTGGTTGCTATGGATAACTTACATCGGGTACCTGGTTGCTATGGGTAACTGCTCCACCCCTTTACCCGTTTATTAAAACAGACCTAAAGCTCTCCTGAAACACCTATTAACCCTTGCAATTAGTGCATCCACTAGTCTACAGAACGTGCGATTCCATTACACAAGCAATAATATGGCCGCCGCCAGTAGAAAACTACAATTCCCACAATGCCCCACTCGCCGACCGGAAGCGTCTCTATTGCAGGAAATGGGTAGAGTGGCGGTTAATGTGAGTGTCCGTGATAACTGCCATGATGGGAGGGGAGGAGACTGGCAAAATATCGGCTGCCATGGTAACAGGGAGACGCCGCTAGAGGAGGGGTAATGCGGTACAGCTGCGGTTTACTGAGGTGACTATGGCCCCTGGCCCCGGACGTGTATGAGGCAGCAGGATGGTGAGTGAGCCGCTTCGCAGGGCTGTGGAGCTCTAGTCATGGTCACCAGTGATTTACTGACCTGTGCTCTGTGTTTCAGGCTTCCAAAAATAAGTCTGGATTTAAAGGTGAGTTCTTACCTGGTCTTCTCCTTCTTAAAGGGCCAGTGCACTATTTGACAGCATCCTGGTCATAAATGGAAACTTAAAAGGCATGTCCATTGGAATTGATATTGCAGGTAGAAAGAGTAAGAATGGGTAGAAGAAGTAATACCACTCACCTCACCTTTTCCCACATGTCCCAGGTCGCCACAGGTCTCTATTTTCTGGTCCCTCACGGCACATAGGAAGTGATCAATCGACCGATCGGTACTGGGGGCAGTGATTGGCTGAGCTGTCATTTTCCTAGGGGCAGACAAGTACAGATTAGCAGGGACCCGGTAGAGCAAGAGGGCGATGAGGAGAGTACCACTTATTTTTAATTAATAACTCCATTCTGACCCTTAGGGCTCATGCGCACGACCATACCTGCTCAGTGGCCATACTATGGACTGTATGTAGCGGCATCGACCGTGTGCACTCCGTATTGCTGTGCGGAACCATTAACTTTTACATTTTAATTTTTTTTGCAATTCATTTTTACTTTTTGTTTATTTATTTTTTTGTAGTCCCTCTTGGAGGCTACAATGTCCACTAGTTTTTTTTTTTTTTTTTTTTTAAAGACTTATACTCTCTTCCGGCGGGTTTACAGCATTCCAGATCCGTGCTGCCGCTAGTGCAAGTGTGCAGCCGGAACTACGTTCCGTTCCTATTCACTAAAATGGGGTCAGGCCGGATTTCCAGCCGCAGCACGTCAAACATGCTGAGAGGCGGACGGACTTAAAGGCTATGTACACCTTTGGAGTCAATTTTATGACTGCATTTAACTTATTTTTGGCTAAAAATCATATTTTCAATTGGTCTTTATTAAAAATATTGAGCTGTTCAGTCACAAGGGGTTAACTGTTTGTCTACCTGGGTGACTGGTACTTTCACTTTGTGCAGGTCATCTAATTACCCTCATCTTTAAACTACTAAGAGGTCATAAACACTTATTTAAGCCACATTCTTATCAGCAAGGTAAGGATTGAGCTTTAATGAGTGTTTATAAGGTCAGAGAGAAGAGATAAGGAGTCCGTCTGCTCCTTAGATGACTGAATTGAGAAAAAAAATCCACAGACAGCTAGTACAGCTTCTCAGCTCTGTACACAAAAAAGGATTCCATATTGTTAATAAAGACCAATTGAAAAAGTGATTTTTAGGTCAAAATAAGTATAATGCAATAAGAAAAAAATTGCCCCCAAAGCTGTACATAACCTTTAAATTACAACATGTTGTAATTTTAGTCTGGCCACACACCTGCACTAGCGGCACCACGGATCTGGCAGGCTGTTCACCCGCCGGAATCCACTGCCGCTAGTGTGAAAGTAGCCTAAAATCTCTAATTGCTGATCCCCTATGTGGGCCTGCCACCTACTGGTCAACATAGGTAATGCAGCTCTAATACGCCGGATCTCCTCAGGGAGACTCAGTATATTAGAATCAATGACCGGCATCCCCGATCACTGCACAGGGGTGCTGGTCTTAACTCGGAAGCTCACATCTGGGTTTTTCACCATTTAATTTTTTTTTTCACCATTTAGGTTGCGATTGACCATGGCATCTAAAGGCTTTAATTACTTCAATCGGCATTATCTCTGGTCCCGGACATTACCTGTGGGCCTCTGCTGTATAAAACTGCAGAGACCTGCTGGCTGTGGCACCTGCTGCACGCGTGAGCATGTGCCATGGTTAAAGACCCTCCCAGCACCGCACATGTACATCACTGGTAGCGGAGGGGTTATATCCACCTACTGCGATGACCAGGGGTGTTGCTAGGGACTTAAAACATCAGGGGCACGAGCCCAAGGCATATGTCTACCCGAAGATCCCCCCCCCACAGTATAAATGATCAGCTCCTCCACCCACAGTATATACAGTGCCTTGCAAAAGTATTCGCCCCCCTGGCTTTTCAACCTTTTGCCACATTTCAGGCTTCAAACAAAAAGATATAACATTTTACATTTTTGGTGAAGAATCAACAACAAGTGGGTCACAATTGTGAAGTGGAACGAAATTTATTGGATCATTTAAACTTTTTTTGTAATAATAAAACTGAAAAGTGGGGCGTGCAAAATTATTCGGCCCCCTTGCATTAATACTTTGCTGCGATTACAGCTGCGGTCTCTTGGGGTATATCTCTATCAGTTTTGCACATCTAGAGACTGAAATTCTTGCTCATTCTTCCTTGCAAAACAGCTCGAGCTCTTTGAGGTTGGATGGAGACGTTTGTGAACAGCAGTTTTCAGCTCTTTCCACATATTCTCAATTGGATTCAGGTCTGGACTTTGACTTGGCCATTCTAAGACCTGGATACGTTTATTTTTGAACCATTCCATTGTAGATTTTGCTTTATGTTTGGGATCATTGTCTTGTTGGAAGATAAATCTCCGTCCTAGTCTCAGGTCTTTTGCAGACTCCAACAGGTTTTCATCCAGAATGGTCCTGTATTTGGCTCCATCCATCTTCCCACCAATTTTAACCATCTTCCCTGTCCCTGCTGATGAAAAGCAGGCCCAAACCATGATGCTGCCACCACCATGTTTGACAGTGGGGATGGTGTGTTCAGGGTGATGAGCTGTGTTGCTTTTACGCCAAACATATCATTTTGCATTGTTTCCAAAAAGTTGGATTTTGGTTTCATCTGACCAGAGCACCTTCTTCCACATGTTTGGTGTCTCCCAGGTGGCTTGTGGCAAACTGTAAACAAGACTTTTTATGGATATCTTTGAGAAATGGCTTTCTTCTTGCCACTCTTCCATAAAGGCCAGATTTGTGAAGTGTTGGACTGATTGTTGTCCTATGGACAGACTCTCCCACCTCAGCTGTAGATCTCTGCAGTTCATCCAGAGTGATCAGGGGCCTCTTGGCTGCATCTCTGATCAGTCTTCTCCTTGTTTGAGATGAAAGTTTAGAGGGACGGCCGGGTCTTGGTAGATTTGCAGTGGTCTGATACTCCTTTCATTTCAATATGATCGCTTGCACAGTGCTCCTTGGGATGTTTAACCCCTTCCCGACCAGCGCCATACATGTACGGCGCTGCGGGAAGTGACTAGTACGGCGTACTAGTACGGCACGCTGATCGGGCGGGTGCAGGAGCTGCGCCCGCCCGATCAGCTGCGGGGGACCGGCTGTGCCCAGTAGCCGGACCCCTGCTGCGTACACCCACATCAGTGAAAATGCAGGCATATTAACCCTCGATGGGACGGGGACCCCAGGGCTTGGATAGCAGCCCGATGCCTTCCTTAGGCATCGTGGCTGCTATCCCTGCGTGCCTGTGCGATCCAGCCCCCTGGATCGCACAGGAAGCAGGCTGTAAGTGTATTACATTGAGTAATACACTTACAGCCAATGCATTACAATACAACAGTATTGTACTGCATTGTAAAGGGGATCAGACCCCCAAAAGTTAAATAAAGTGAAAAAAAGTAAAAAAAAAAAAAAAAAAAAAAAAAAAACTTTTCCCAAAATAAAGTTAAAAAAAAAAAAAAAAAAAAAAAAATCGTAAAAAAAGGGAAAAAAGAAAATTACACATATTAAGTATTGCCGTGTCTGTATCGACCGGCTCTATAAAAATACCACATCATCCACACGGCCAGGTGAACGCAGAAAAAAAAAAAAAACTGCGCTAAAACAGCCATTTTTTGGTCACCTTTAGAGATGAGCGAGCAGTGCTCATTACGAGCACTGTAGCGCTCGGCTCCTCTGCGCAATGCCCGCAGGCATTGCGGATCCGTCCTCAACTGCATGTAAGTGAATGGGGATGGATCGGTTTGTTATGACACTCATACCAAACCGATCCGTCCCCATTGACTTTCAGTCGGGTGAGGACGGATCCGCAATGCCTGCGGGCATTCTTTTGCAGTGGAGACGAGCGCTACAGTGCTTGTACCGAGCACGTTCGCTCATCTCTAGTCACCTTCCCTCACAAAAAGTGTAATAGCAGGTGAACAAAAAGGCATATTTAACCCAAAATGGTACCAATCAAACCGTCATCTTGTCCCGCAAAAATGATACCCTACCGGAGACAATCGCCTGAAAAATTAAAAAAATATGCCTCAGAAAATGTCAACACAAAAAAAAGATTTTATTCTGTTCAAAAATAAATCTAATGTGTAAAACTTCAAAGTAAAAATGTTAGACATATTGGGTATCGCCGCAACAACCTGCTCTATAAAAATATCACATCACATTTGCCCCCTCAGGTGAATACTGTAAAAAAAAATTTTTTAAAAATGCTAAAACAGCTATTTTTTTTCACCTTGACTCACAAAAAATGTAATACCAAGCAATCAAAAAGTTTTATGTACCCCAAAATGGTACCAATGAAAACGTCACCTCATCCCGCAAAAAATGAGCCCCCACATAAGACAATAACTCAAAAAAATAAAAATCAATGGCTCCCACAAACCAATCCATCAAAATCTGTGCTGCAAAATCCATATGGCGCTCCTTCTGTACTGAGTCCTGCCATGTGCCCCCACAGCAGTTTACCACCACATATGGGGTGTTACCTTATTCAGGAGAAAATGGGTAACAAATTATGGGGTGCTTTTCTCCTGTTACCCCTTGTGAAAATGAAAAATTTGGGGCTAAAGCAACATTTTATTGGAAGAAATGAAACTTTTCATTTTCACAGCCAAGTGTTTCCAAATTCCGTAAAACGCTTAAGTGGTCAGTACACCCCTTAATATATTCTTCGAAGGGTGTAGTTTCCAAATTGGGGTCACTTTTTGAAGGTTTCCACTGTAGGGGTACGTCAGGGTCTCTCAATTACAAAATGGTGCCTAAAATCCATTCTAGCAAATTCTGCCTCCAAAATCCATATGGCGTTCCTTTCCTTCTGACCACTGCCACAAACCCATAGAGACGTTTACCACCACATATGGGGTATTTCTGTAAACTGCAGAATCAGAGCAATGTATATTGAGGTTTAGTTTGCTGTTAACCCTTGCTGTGTTGCAAGAAAAAAAATTAACGTGAATAATGTACCAGAAAAGTGAAATTTTGAAATTTCATCTCCATTTTCCTTTAATTCTTGTGGAACACCTCAAGGGTTAAAGTTTGTAACAGCAGTTTTTTTTTATAATTTGAGGGGTGTAGTTTCTAAAATGGGGTCATTTATGGGTGGTTTCCATTAGGTAAGCCTCACAAAATCACTTTATATCTGAATTGGTGCTTAAAAAAATGGTTTTGGAAATTTTGTTGAAAATTTTAAAAATTGCTTCTAAACTTCTAAGCCCTCTAACGTCCAAAAAAAGTAAAATGACATTTATAAAATGATGCCAACATCAAGTAGACATATGGGGAATGTAAAATAATTACTATGTATTTTGAAAGTAGAAAAATTGAAATGTGGAAATTTGCAAATTTTTCAAAGATTTTGCTAAATTTGGTATTTTTTTAGAAATAAAAATGAAATATTTTGCCACAAATTTACAACTGTTGTGAAGAACAATATGTGACAAGAAAACAGTCTCAGAATGGCCTGGATAAGTAAAAGCGTTCCAAAGTTATTACCACATGAAGTGACATGTCAGATTAACAAAAAAAGGCCTGGGCAGAAAGGTGAAAACAGGCCTGGGGTTGAAGGGGTTAAAGCTTGGGAAATCTTTTGGTATCCAAATCCGGCTTTAGGCCCCATTCACACGACCATATGAATGGGGCCGTATCTATCCGCAAAAATGCGGGAATAGATGCGGCCCCATTCACCTCTATGGAGCTTTTGAATCATGTCCTATACTTGTCCGTGCGCACGGACAAGTATAGGCATTTTCAATGGGGCCGCACGGCGTGTGTTCCGCATGCGGCCTGCAAATATACGGTCGTCTGCATGGGGCCTTAAACTTCTCCACAACAGTATCACGGACCTGCCTGGTGTGTTCCTTGGTCTTCATGATGCAGAACCCTGAGACTATCACAGAGCAGGTGCATTTATACGGAGACTTGATTACACACAGGTGGATTCTATTTCTCTTCATCAGTCATTTAGGACAACATTGGATCATTCAGAGATCCTCAATGAACTTCTGGAGTGAAAGTAAATGGGCCGAATAATTTTGCACGCCCCACTTTTCAGTTTTATTATTACAAAAAAAAGTTTAAATGATCCAATAAATTTCGTTCCACTTCACAATTGTGACCCACTTGTTGTTGATTCTTCACCAAAAATTTAAAATATTATATCTTTTTGTTTGAAGCCTGAAATGTGGCAAAAGGTTGAAAAGTTCCAGGGGGCTGAATAATTTCACAAGGCACTGTAGTCTATGTGCACAGCTCCTCCGCCCACAGTCTATAGTCTATATGCACAGCTCCTCCGCCCACAGTCTATATGCACAGCTCCTCCGCCCACAGTCTATAGTCTATATGCGCAGCTCCTCCGCCCACAGTCTATAGTCTATATGCGCAGCTCCTCCGCCCACAGTCTATAGTCTATATGCGCAGCTCCTCCGCCCACAGTCTATAGTCTATATGCACAGCTCCTCCGCCCACAGTCTATAGTCTATATGCACAGCTCCTCCGCCCACAGTCTATAGTCTATATGCGCAGCTCCTCCGCCCACAGTCTATATGCACAGCTCCTCCACCCACAGTCTATAGTCTATATGCGCAGCTCCTCCGCCCACAGTCTATAGTCTATATGTACAGCTCCTCCACCCACAGTCTATAGTCTATATGTACAGCTCCTCCGCCCACAGTCTATAGTCTATATGCACAGCTCCTCCACCCACAGTCTATAGTCTATATGTACAGCTCCTCCGCCCACAGTCTATAGTCTATATGCACAGCTCCTCCGCCCACAGTCTATAGTCTATATGTACAGCTCCTAGAAGCAGTTTATAGTGTGTAACACACAGATGGGCCCATAAACAGACATGGATGAAGGTGGACTTACATGTAGCTTCCCTGCATTGTTTGCACTTCTCTGTGCTCCTTCACCATGGCACTGGTTGCTTCTGGGCTGGAAGAGGCACTCTACACATCCTTTTTACTGGTACCAGCAGGGGTGAGGACAGGACACAGCAGCTCTGTGATCTGCTAGTCCTGTCTGGGATGCGGTGCTCAGCTGCCAGGCCTGCTTAAGGGCCCGGGAAAACTACAGGACGGTCTCCATAGACTTATCTTGAGCCACCAGTGCGGGCGGGGCTGCTGGCTCATTTCCCTACACTTTAGGGAATTAGGCCCCTTTTACACAAGCGCCATGGATTCAGTCCGGATGCGTTCAGGGTGCATTCCGGAAAATCCGCACGCAATCGCAGTCAGTTTTGTCTGCGATTGCGTACGTTCGTTCAGTTTTTTCCGCACGGGTGCGAGGCGTTTTGATGCGTTTTTCATGTGCGTGATAAAAAACTGAATGTTTACAAACAACATCTCTTAGCAACCATCAGTGAATCACGCAGACCCATTCACTTCAATGGGGCCAGGGCTGCGTGAAAAACGCAGAATATAGAACATGCTGCGATTTTTCACGCAACGGCGAACTGATGCGTGAAAAACATTGCTCGTGTGAAAAGACCCATTGAAATGAATGGGTCAGGATTCAGTGCGGGTGCAATGCGTTCGCATCACGCATTGCACCCGCGCGGAAATCTCGCCCTTGTGAAAGGGGCCTTATACTACAGGCTGCCTCTGGCTAAATTCATACGGTTCGGGGTCAAATGCTTGTAATGCGGGGCATAGGCCCCGGATCTAGGTGCCTAGCGACGCCCCTGGCGATGACATCACGTGGTTGCAGCAGCCAATCACTGTCCTTAGTGACTATGCTTGCATTTAGGACGCAGGACCACTGAGGCCAATGATTGGCTGCGGTGATCACGTGACGAATGGAGAGGAGGGGCTGGGCAATAGTTTAGTTTTTCGTTTTTTTTTTTTTTATACCACTTCCTGCTTTTAGTCATTTTTCTGAATCCTAGACAACTCCTTTAAGGTGGTCATATAAGATAAATGGTGACTGAGCCCACTAACCAACCAATATGTATGCCGACTGTCCTCTGATTCTTGTCCCAATCAGAAGGGACGGACATCTTTACAACAATAAGAAGGAAAACATTCCCAAATGTTTCTGTTTCTATTCCCTGCGCTACATCCATAAATACTGTATATATAACCATGAACGGGGAGGAAACCTTTTGGAAATCAGCGTGAAAGTCCCGTGAACAGCATGTAGCGCCAATCTGCATGAAAAGTTGTGTAAAATATTCCTTTTCTTGTACTAATCCTGAGTTACAATCTGTATCAGAGTCTAGAGCTGCATTCACTATTCCGCAGGCTTCAGAGCTGGAATCTTCCAGCATCTCCTGCTAGCTCAGTATCTTATCCTTTCATTGTGGTGTTGTTCACAGATTAAAGGGCTTTTCTGAGATCAGGAACTCCTTTTATTATCGCCAGGCAGCGTGCATGGTATTAAAAAAGACCCACTTGTCTCTGGCGCTCCGATTCCAGCACCGAGCAGTCCCTCACCAGTAGCAGCTGTCACCTGCCTGCACACGTCACCACTAAGGCCATTGATCGGGTGGCAGAGGTGACACTTTCGATCCCTGCTGGGCAAAAAGCAGAGAAGGGAGCTCGGAGCTGGAATCGGAGCACCACTGATGAGCACCACTGATGAGGTTTTTTTTTTTAATCCTTGCATCCTGGTTGGCAAACGCCTTTGAGTTTTTTAGATTATATATATGTAAACTATAAAATGAATGTTGAAACTGTTAACATGCGTCCGTTTATTTTTATGTGTTTTCTTACAGTCTTAAAGTTATATATCTTGGTAGTAATAATCTCAGTGCTTCATATGTCCTAGGGGAGGTAACACTGGGGGAGTCACTTATAGAGAAGGACTTGGGTGTCTTTGTAGATCATAGATTAAAGGGGTTGTCCAAGTTATATATATATTGATGACCTATCCTCAGGATATCAGATCGGCGGGGGTCCGACACCCGGCACCCCCGCCGATCAGCTGTTTGAAGAGGAGGCGCGCACCGTGCTAGCGCTGCCTCCTCTTCAATGTTTACATGCTGGCTGTAACGGGGGTAGTGGTGAGTAGGTGTAATTACACCTCACCGCCCCATTCATTTCAATGGGAAGAATCGTTCCTATACAAGTCTATGGGAGCCATCCTTCCCATTGAAATGAAGGAGGCGGTGAGGTGTAATTACACCTACTCACCACTACCCCCGTTACAGCCAGCATGTAAACAGTGAAGAGGAGGCAGCGCTGGTACGGCGTCTAAGGGGGGACATGATTAACCTATACAAAGATATAAATGGGCCATACAAAAAATATAGGTACAAACTGTTCCATGTAAAATGCCCTCAGAAGACAAGACAAGGGGGCACTGCCTCCGACTGGAGAATTGTCAAAGCTTCTTTACTGTAAGAACTGTGAATCTGTGGAATAGACGTCAGGACGTGGTCACAACAGGAACAGTGGACAGATTTAAAAAAGGTTTAGATGAATTCTTAAAAGTAAAGGACATTAATGCTTATGAAAATGTGTAGAAATCTGAGTCTCATTCCTTCTGGGATTCTCATTCCCACCTATCCCTTGGTTGAACTTGATGGACTTATGTTTTTTTTTTCAACCGTATTAACTATGTAACTGTATGTGTTTTGCTGTATTAATATAATCTGTCTGACTCTATGTCTTTAGATTCTATTGATGACGTCCTTGGAGATCTTCTCGATGATGATGGTGAGTTAGGCCATCTAGAGATGTAAGCCCAGGCTTCATGGGGGAACAGCCCTGGCTGTGCATCACAGTAAGGGCTCATTCAGATGGCCGTATCATCAGACCCCCATTCATTCATCAGACCCCCACCGATCTGATATCCTGAGGATGGGTTGAAAACCACTTTAAGGGCTCGTGCACATGACCGTATTTTTTGTCTGAATCTGAACCACGTTTTTTGCAGGTCGAATGCGAACCCATTCACTTCAATGGGGCAGACAGCACATCCTCCATTTGTCCATTCTCTGCCCTGCGCAAAGTTATAGAACATGTCCTTTTACTGTCCGCATTATGGAGAAGGATAGGACTGTTCTATTAGGGGCCGGCCATTCCGTTCCGCAAAATGCATGCCGCCATTGTCCATGTTTTGCATATCCGCAATTTGCGGATCGCAAAACAGCCAATAATCATGTGCATGATCCCTAACGCATCTTTCCTTGTGCAAATGACATCTGTAATCTGATTGGTTACTAACGCCCATTCATTATATATATATATATATATATATATATATATATATATATATATAAACACAAAAAGTGAGGCAGCACTCCGATTCAGT
Organism: Rhinella marina; assembly: GCA_900303285.1. Lineage (NCBI taxonomy): Eukaryota > Metazoa > Chordata > Amphibia > Anura > Bufonidae > Rhinella > Rhinella marina. The sequence continues at coordinate 87,626 of ONZH01021790.1, forward strand.
GAAAAAAATGGTGGACTGTTTATTCCCAAGATGCAACGTTTCGGCCTACTCCATGAGGCCTTTTTTTTAATTTACATTTTTTAGCATCTAGTGTTTTCTGTTGTATCACAGGATCCTAGAAAACATCCTGCACAAGTTCATAGATCAAATTTTTAATATTTTGAGTTTTCTCAGATTTTTTTTTTAACACTATGCTGAAGGAGTCCAAGCTGCATTATCTCACTGTGTCATGTTTTCAGATGCATCTCCTCCAAGGCCACGCAAAGCATCCTCTGTGGCCTCCTCATCTTCCAATAGAAATCGGCCTACTGCATTGTCCAGCACTGCCAAAAAGTAAGTGTACCTCCCATTTAGTTGAAGAGGCTCTATGACTCGGGTTCAGCAGATGAATATTTCTTCAGTGTATTTAAAGGCTATGTACACCTTTGGGGACTATTTTTTTATGATTGCATTTACTCATTTTAGGCTAAAAATCATTTTTTCATTTGGTCTTTATTAAAAAATATTGAGCCGTTCTGTCACAAAGGGTTAACTGTTTTTTCTAGCTGTGTGACTGGTACTTTCACTTTTTGCTGGTAATCTAATAACCATTATCTCTAAAATTACTAAAAGGTCAATAACACATATTTTAAGCCACATTCTTATTAGTAAGATAAAAATTGAGCTTTAATGTGTGTTTGTAAGATCAGAGAGCAGAGATAAGGAGCCGTCAGCTCCCAGCCTGACCGATCAGAGAGAAAATTCAGATCCTGCTAGTAGATAAACTCAAGGTTGTGCAGGGAAAACGGCTCATCGGCTTTAATAAAGACCAATTTAAGAAATTACTTTTAGTTCAAAATCGTTACAATGCAATAGTAAAACAAAATTGCCATCAAAGGTGTCCATAGTCTTTAATTAAGTTTCTTGCAAAGATCTGGAGACTGTCATGGTGCCTCTGTACTCAAAGGAAGGAATTTATCAAGCCCTGCACTCCAGGATTCAGAATAGGGCTTTGCAACTTTTTGGGCTTATTTGCACAAAAAGAATTTGCAATATTTTTCAGTTGTACACCACTCACTTCACTTTTTAAAAGTTGAGGTGGTTAGCCTGTGGAGCTAATTTAAGGCAGATTTATCATCTGTGACTTATTAAAAAGTGGCAGAAATGATCTCGATCTTACTCCAGTAACTAGGTGGAGCAACAGCTCAAGACAAAATATTCTCATCTTAAAGGGGTTGTACGGGTGCAGAGCTGAACATGGACATACCCATAATTTCACCCAGGCAGCCCCCCTGATGTTAGCATTGGATCATTTCATTCTCCGATGCCCTCCCTTGCCCTGTGCTAGATCGTGCAGGGCTCTTTCATTTACAATAACAGTCTGCCAGGCGGAGGCTTCCGCCCGGCAGTGTGTTCGGTGACGTCACTGGCTCTGATGGGCTGGCTTTAGTGCTGCCCTAGCTGTTTTACTGGCTAGGGCAGCGCTAAAGCCCGCCCATCAGTGCTGGTGATGTCACCGGGCTCACTGCTGGATGGAAGCCTCCGCCTGGCAGAGCCCGGTTCGTCACCGGAACTGGGCAAAATGCCTTTGCCCTGCAAGATTCAGCACAGGGCAAAGGAGAGCATCGGAGCATGAAATGGCGGGCTGCCTGGGTGAAAATGTGAAAAGCTCTGAACCCGGACAACCCCTTTAACATTCATGGCATATTCACAGGATTTTCTAGAAGTGCCCCATTGCTGTGGGTCCCACCTTTGGAACCCTATCTATATGGGGCCCCGCACCATTCACTACCATGGGACTTCCAAAACTGTCTCATCTATTTTCAGAAGTCCCATGGCAGTGAATGGAGAAATGGCCACATAGGCACGGAGTGCACTTCATTTATTGCAGGGCCCCATCCTTGAGATAGGAGTGGGTCAAGATGGAAATACCCCTGTAAAGATTCTGAAAATTTATGAAATCGTGTGCAACACTTGATAAATCTTATGGAAATTATGCCAATGTAGACTCCTGCAAAACGGACTTTTTGCATAAGAGTACTTACCATCACGTCCTTTGTCTCAGGTCACTGCTTGATGATGACTTCTTCAGTCAACTTGCCAAAGAAGCAGCAGAGGTAAGGGTCAATTCTGAATTTGAGCTAGCTCAAGATTGGTGGGTGTTGCACCCTCAGCAATTTGAGATTGCTATAGCTGTATGTCTATGGTGGGTCCATGAAAAACAGGACCCTCCAAAATTAGACTCTCCCTTACAAATATACAAGATTTCAGAGACCACCAAAACTGTGTCCATCTCGTAGACAGGACATAAAGGGGTTGTCCCAGGAAAAATATTCTACATTTTTCAAACCAGCACCTGGAACTGAATACTTTGCAAGTAATTAAAAATGTAGTATAGCCACTGAATTATTTAATAAAATATATCTCTATAGCGCCACCTGCTGTTTGTTCTTTTTCTTATTTCTCTGTCCACCTTACTGAGGTGGTCGCACGCACTCAGTTCTAACCCTCAACTGCTATAAGTCATATCTATTGTTGGAGACTGCAACAGTTACAGTGAGAGAGCTGCAGTAGAAAGGGCACGCCCCCTGAGCTGCCAGCTTGAAATAAATCTATCACAGCAATGAATGTGGAGATCTCTGGATCCATGTGAGGTACAGGGCTGGTTCTAGCTTTATTAGGAAGAGATTGTCATATACTCTATGGAGTCTGATTTTTATTTTTTACATTAATCTTGGCATAACGCCTTTAAAGAGGACCTTTCACCACTCCTGACATGCCTGTTTTAATAGCTTCATGCATTCCCCATGGTAATAACAATTCTAGAGCATCTGTTCTTATGTCTGTATGTTGTGCCATTCCTTTATTATTTGCAATAGAAGTTATGAATGAATTGCTATTAGCCTTCAGTAAGGGTACAGAGGGGAGGTAACAAGTTGGGGTTTGTACCTGCACAATCTGAATATGGAAGCACTGATTGGCTAGAGTCAGTCTGTGCAGATACACCCCCCCAACTGGTCACCTCCCCTCTGTTCCCTTACTGAAGGCAAATAGCAATTCATAACTTCTAGTAGAAATAATAAAGGAATGGCACAACATAGAGACATAAGAATAGATGCTCCAGACTTGTTAGTACATGGGGAATGCATGGAGCTATTAAAACAGGCATGTCAGGAGAGGTGAAAGGTCCTCTTTAAATGTACACAATTTCACACAACTTTTCAAAAATCTATAGTGCAGGTAACTATAAGAAAGTTTGTAATATATCTGGTCAGAGAAAAACACTGATTGGATAGTGCCAGTTTGTGCAGGGAGACACTGACAACACCCAGCTGGACCTTCATTGCAGGTGGCTGGCAATTCATTCATGAACTTCTAATAAGAATAATAGAGGAACGGTACCACGTAAGAATAGATGCTCCAGAATTGTTGTTACATGGGAAATGCAAGTAGTTACTATAGCAGACATGTCAGGAGAGGTGACAGCTTATCTTGTCCGTGGCTGCGGGCAAGAATAGGGCAAGTTCTTTATTTTTTTGCGGGGCCACGGAACGGAAGTGCGGATGCGGACAGCGTACTGTGTGCTTCCGCATCTTTTGCGGCCCCATTGAAAATTGCGGAACGGATGCGGAACCATTCATACGGATGTGTGAATGGACCCTTAGACCGGCACCTCCAAACATCATGAAATAAAGTACAGGTGCACGCTACGACGGCTACAGTGCAAAAGCAAACACATGCCACATGCAGCAGTGCACTGCTCCGTGCACGAAGACACATGCAAACACTGGAAACATGGGAAAATCTCAATTGTATTAGTGCTATATTTATCTCTGCAGGTGCATTTACAGGTGCAGAGATAAAGCTGATTGTCGGGAAAGGAAGCGTTCTTTCCTGACATTCGGCTGCTTGTTCAGTGAAGCAGACCGAGCATTTACATGCAGCGATCACCTCCATTGTATGAGGACAAGGGATTGATGTTGCCATTGCTCATCCTCATACAGCCGCAATATTCCTGAGGTGAAATAAATTTGTTATGAATAAATCTGTCCCTGATGAAACCCTCTGACACAAAGAGGGTACAGAGGCTACTTACTTGTCCTTGTGGTCTCCTCACACGTACCCTGTCTGACCTCATTTGCTGCTGTCGTAATTCCTTTGCTGCTTTTGTTTCCTTCATTGATCTCCCGAGTCTTTCCTCTGCTTGCTTGTACTTGTCTGTTTCCATGTTAAAGCCTTAAATGTCAAACAACTAGAAGACCCTGATGAATTATGATCAGTACCATCATATTTGCTCTATGTACAAGAGTGGACAATATGTGTCTTATCCTTTTGTATTAATATGACTTATCTAATCCCTGTATAGGAGTCTGATGTCTCTGAGGGCGACGCACAGGCTCTGCTTGAAAACCTGAAGGTAAATCTCCTTTCTTTTGTACTATTCGTGGGTTAAAAAGTCCAAACAACTTATATTTTTCCATCCAACACAAGATGGTGGCATTCAAGTTCATTAGTCACTTTTGAACATTCACGTGTACAAAGGTAACAGAACAAATCTCCTTGTCCATCTGGGCGCTAACTATACATCAAGTTACTTCACCGAAGACCTCCAAAATCCAACACAGGGGGATCAGGATCAGGCTATGCATAACCAACAGGTCATGCAGCTTACAGGCTCTGAGCCTGAATGAGGATTTCAGCCCTGGGATTACTTCTGGCTGGGGGAAGGTTGTATGGGAGTGGGAGGGAGTGGCAGGTCCCTCTACCAACTTACCGACCATTCTATAAAAATCTAGGCCCATAACATGCTTTCCTATATTTTTTTTTTTACCTCACGCATCTGAGGATTCTGGGGGAGATATACACCCCCTCCAGTACTTTACAAGCCACAGTTTTAGGGCTCGTGCACACGACCATATGTATTTTGCGGTCCGCAAAAAATACGGATGACGTCATGTGCATTCCATTTTTTGCAGATCGGAACAGCTGGCCCCTAGTAGAACATTCCTATACTTGTCCATAATGTGGACAATAATAGGACATGTTCTTTTTTTTTTTTTGCATAACAGACATACGGAAACATTTTTTTTGCGGACCTATTGAAATAATTAGTCACGTATACGGTCGGGAATGGACACGGAAAGAAAATACGTTCCGTGTGCATGAGGCTTTACACTGGATTTCACGTAAAAGCGTACCTCAAAATGTGTATGGAAAATATATACAGTGGATTTCTTTAGGGCTCATGCACACGACCGTATGTATTTTGCGGCCTGCAAAACCCAGATCCGCAAAGAAAACCGGATGACATCCGTGCTGGATCCGTTTTGTGCCTGTCCTTGTCCACAAAGCGAGACGGACAGACATACGGAAACGGAATGCACACAAAGTAATTTTAGTTTTTTTTGCGGATCCATTGAAATGAATGGTTGCGCACACGGACTTGTAATAAAAGAGAATGGAACCGGGAAAAAAATACGTTCATGTGCCTGAGCCCTAATTCTGACAACGAATAACCCAGCAAATCTGACAACCCAGCACAGAACAGTATTTTTATCTGAGCTTTCTTAGGGTATGGCCACACATTACGCATTATGCAGGGACTATGTACCAAAATTTGGAGCGTGTAGATTTTTTTTTTTAATGCACTTTTCTGCTGAATTCACTGTGGATTTTCCACATGCAATTCTGCTGGAGAGAATCCACTTGAATTCCTTTCACTTTTCATGTCCAATAATCCAGAATATCTAATAGCCCAGGATTTACCAGATCCCAGATTAAAAGACTTTTACTTTCTAATCTTCATACATTTTGCAAGATGTAAGATAATAGAAGATACAGCTAATGAGCTGGCGTACTCATCCCGCTGAAGAGCGCGCCTTCCTATGGCAAGAGATTCTCTTACGTAAGGCAGTATGCACTTTAGGGCTCTTAGGGATAACTGTGCTCTTCATCCAAGACTCGAAAATTGATTTTACCGCTAGTTCTTAAAATATGTGCATTAGCAAATCTTCAAGACCCGGAGCCCTTCAGGCCTATTAGGCTGGAAGATTTTAAAATTACTTTGGTCGACCACACACTCCACAAAGGGAAAAAAACCCAAACCTTTAGACACAAATTAAATGGAGCACATAGTACATTACTAGAAGAGTGGTTATACCTGCACAGAAGACATTGATCTCTGTCCGGCTCCGCCTTCACCTCGGTGGGACTTTGTCATAAAGACATATTAAAAGTTTTGATCAGTGGGGGGGTCTGAGTGCCAAGATCGCTCGAACGAGCAGAGAGAAGCGCCAACCTATTGCGCTCTTTCCTTGCTGCTGGAGACAGGCTCAATAGAAGTCTCTGGGCCTGTCTGGATTGCATCCTGTGCACAGTGTTGCATGGTATAGTAAAAATCCATCTAACTGAATGCGTCGTCTTATTTAATATGATCTGGAAATGTCGAGTGATATCTGTATTGAGAGTTATTTTCCTAATGTGGTTGTACCCATGTAATTAGGGACATCTCCACATACTACGTGGTCCTCTGGGGCTTTCATTACATTCACACGCAGTATGCTGTCTTCTCTCTCATAGGACTTGGACGACATGGATGCAGAGTTGTTTGAATCCCGAAAGCCAAAATCGGCCCCTGTAAAGAATACCAGTCAAGCCATTATCGGTGACCTGAAGAATCAAGACAAGACAATAAGTGCTAAAAGAGGTAGGTTTTTTTTTTTTTTCTTTTTACTCTGATAAGGCAACCTCTTATATAGGAGCTTCTGACAACCAGTTTACGACACCCCTGATCTTACCACTGTAAGGGAGATATAGTGTGAGGTGGCAGCCATTCAAATGAATGGTCATCCATGTAATAAATAGACAGTTCAACTCCACGAGATGGGTAACTGCTTTATGTTCTGGCCTCTAGAAAGAAGGGGTTGTGCAGGCCTGTGACCACTGGATCTATTCTTGAGACAGCCCCATTTAAGAGCAATCCCAATGAACCTTACACCTTAGAATCTGACTAGTCTGAAGATATTTGTGCTATGGTTTTTAAAGGGGTTGACGTGTGAAAACAACCACTTTCCATCTGCACTATTATGGCGCATGCATGTCATGGAAGGAGAGATTCAGCCGGCATATAATACTTGAAGAACCTGGGTTGGAGAAATAGAAACTCCATCACTTCCTTTGCTGCATTTCATCACTGCTCCCCACAGGTTGTATGTGGTATTGCAGCTCAGCCCCATTCACTTACACAGCACACAGAGAGGTGCGACATTGTTTCTGGAGGAAAACAGCTGTGGTTTCTCTGATCCTGGACAACCCTCTATAGTGAACTTGTGAGAGCTATCTTCTCTGCCTTGTCTCTCTGCTCACCGCAGAAATGGCAGTGGTGAACAGGTGTAATTACAAGTATGGCGTCCCCATTCACGTCAGTAGGACAACTCTGTGTGTTCAAGTGTCTAGGAAGGAGCTGTCCCATAGAAGTGAAATGGGGACGCCATACTGGTAATTACATCTATGAGAAAGCAGCTCTCATATGAGCGCTGTATTGTCTCCAAACAGCTGATCGGCGTGGGTGCCGGGTGTCTGACCCCTGCTGATCTGATATTGATGACCTGTCCTGAGGATCATCAATAGTAAAAAGTGGACAACCCACTTAGGGCTCATGCACACGAACTTATTTTCTTTCCGAGCCTGTTTCATTTTTTTTTTTTGCGGACCGTATGCAGAACCATTCATTTCAATGGGTTTGCAAAAAAACGGAAGTTACTCAATTTTTTGCGGATCCGTGTTTTGCGGACAACAAAATACATATGGTCGTGTGCATGAGCCCTTAAATTCCTTCTCTTTCTATGCCAGAGTCCAGAGGGTGGTCCTACTGCGTAATTGACAGCCATCCCTGCATTAATGTGCATAGAGAAATAACTGCCAATCACTAATTAGGACCGCCCACTGGACTCCTAAGCCCAGATCAGATTGCATTTGTTTGACAGGTTCCCTTTAAATGCCATTGATTCTCTGTTTAACAGGAACATCAGCACCTGAACAGGAAAAGAAACCCCTGTCTGCACCTGTTGGCCAAGCCCGACCTTACAAGAAGTTCTCTTTTGATGGTACGTGACGACATATGTGTAGGGATAGAGCAGCATAACTTTCATTTCACCTTCTTCTCTCTCTTAACCCTTTCAGTACCGGAGGTTTTTTCAGCTTTGCGTTTTCGTTTTGCGCTCCCTGCCTTCAAACAGCCATAACGGTTTTATTTTTCTGTTCACATAGCTGTATGAGGGCTTGTTTTTTGCGGGACAAGTTGTACTTTCCAGTGCCACCATTTAATATTGCATATGGTGTAGTGGGAAGTGGGGAAAAAATTCCAAATCGGGTGAAATTGCAAAAAAAAGCTATTCCGCTACAGTTCTACGGGTTTTTTATTTACAGCGTTCGATGTTCATTAAAACTGACCAGTTACTTTCATTCTACTGGTCAGTACGAATCCGGCGTGATTTAAACTTTTATATATTTTTTTATTCTTTAAAGCTCACATATGAGCAAATAGATTGTGTTTTTTATTTTTTCTTTATGAGCTATCAGGGATTTTAAATTTTGAATTAAAAACCGAATTTGCTCATTTCTTTTCCTGGCCTGCCATCTAGTGGCCAGAATAAGAATTGCACTTTGAAAGCTGTAAACCTCATCAGCGAGGTTTACAGCTTTCAGATCGTGTACAGACACCCAATTTGACCACATGGGGCGTCTGTACACCACCCGGAAGCGTACGCTTCCGGGTTTTTGCGCTACTAGATGCCGTGATCTCATGTGATCACGGCATCTAATTGCTGAAGAGGAAACCGCCGATGGCGGTAAGTACCCGCAAGTCTCTGCTGTTAGAAACAGCTGAGACTTGCCGGCCATGACGCCCGCCGCACGTGCGAGCGGGCGCCATGTGTCCGCATCGCCCCAGCGCCGTACATGTACGGTGCTGGGAGTCTAAGGGTTAATGCTCACCAGAAGGTGCTCAGGACTTAGAATCAGCGTTATATCGTGAAGGTAATGGCATTTTAGTGTTTACATGGAAGAAGTCATATGTAAGGTAGAAGTGGCTCGGTATGGAAGAAGGAGAGGTCTTACCCGTAGTGACCAATTCACTTTCAGTTGTCATGTTTCTCAGAGCTGATTGATTGCAATGGCTCTTACTTGTTAAAGGGGTTGTCTCATGATGGACAATGGGGGCATATCGCTAGGATATGCCCCGATTGTCTTATAGGGGCGAGTCCCACTGCTGGGACTTGCACCTATATATCGAGAATGGAACCCCGCAAGGTGGTAGCTGGAGGACTCCGGTCTGGCCACCAGCAAGCCGGCTCCCCATAGAAGTGAATGTGCGGCCACCGCTCCCATTCATTTCTATGGGGCCGACGGAAATAGCCGAGCCAGTGCTTGGCTATTTTCGCCGGCCCCATAGAAAATGAATGGAGGGCAGCTGCGCATGCGCAGTGCACCCTCCTTCACTTTCAGGGCTCCGTTCTTGATATAGGTGCGGGTCCCAGCAGTGGGACCTCCATCTATAAGACAATGGGGGCATATCCTAGCGATATGTCCCCATTGTCCATGATGACACAACCCCTTTAAAGGGGATTTTCATGGTGGCACAACTTCATTTATTATTGAAGTATGTTTCTCCATGAATTGAAAATTCCTGCCGTCACCTCTTAGTAAGGGGAGAACAATCTCCAGACGTTTTGGTTCTAGGTGTATACACGACTGACATTGTATGTCCTGCATGGTGTCAGTCATTTGTTTCGGTGCACTGTGGTGTATTGTGAGCAGCATACAAGTATTCTTTAAGCTGTTATTCACTGGCATGCAGCCTGAAAAAAGATCCAGAGAAAACGCTCACAGGTACATGATACGAGCGTTTACGACCCAAATTGACATTGCATACCTTAGGCCTCTTTCACACTAGTGGCAGCACGGATCCGGCAGGTGAAGGGTGCCGCCGGATCCGTGCTGCCGCAGGGACATATGTGGGGCCGGAACCGCGCTCTGGCCCCACACATGTCACACAGTACATACACACAGACACACACATACAGACATATACACATACAAATACACATACATACTTACATGCCCCCGGCAGGTCTCCACAGCGCATTACAGGAGCAGGACGGCGTGCACATAGGACGATTCCCCACAGCGCCCTCTTCTGGGCGCCGGGTGGAATCATCCTATGTGTGCGCCGTCCTGCTCCTGTACTGTGCTGTGGAGACCTGCCGGGGGCATGTAAGTATGTATGTGTGTGTATATGTCTGTGTATGTTTATTTGTATGTCTGTATATGTGTATGTGTGCAGGTGACGGATCCGTTATGAACTCCATTGAAAGTCAATGGAGGACGGATCCGTTTACTATTGTGTCACACCAAACGGATCCGTCCCCATTGACTTTCATTGGGGGTCATGACGGATCCGTCTTGGTGCAGATGCCTGGACCGGAGAGCAAACCGCAGCATGCGGTCTGAAGATGGAACGGTTGTCTTCAGTTCAGTTTTGTCCCCATTGACAATGAATGGGGACAAAACTGAAGCGTTTTATTCCGGTATTGAGCCCCTATGACGGAACTCAATACCGGAATTATAAAACGCTAGTGTGAAAGTAGCCTTAAACTGTCATTGTGAGAAGAAAGGGATACAAATGAGCTCTTAACAAGCTCTGCCTCTGATGCCACCAGATGTAAGGCAGCTATCATATAAGTCAGTGTTCAACCCTTTAAATAGGTCTTGGATCAGATAATAAATAAGCCAGAACCTCATCTGCAGACAGCTGTTTCGGGGTGATTGCCCTTCATCAGTGCCGAGCAGAGAGTACTGGCTTAACTGGGTGAGAGGCCCGAGGCATTGTTGCCAACAGGATTGGTAAATGTGATTGCAACCTCTAGGAACATTTAAAGCGTTTGGTTCACAGCTCTTAGAATACATGCAATACATGGACAGGCTAAACCAGCTGCTTTAATGGGCTCATCCAATGAGAGATTGCTAGCCTCACGTCCTGCTTCCGCCACGTCTGGCAAACATCTGGTTTTGGTGGGGGAAGCCCGTGAAAAACCGTCATTTTTCCTACATGTGAAATGTATGGTGGCCATTCAGATGATGTACAGGGATGGCTTGAATCCACCGTAATGGGAACGGCTCTCCATTCTGACTCGTAGAGAGGGGTCCTGGACAGAGAACCCCACTCTGTGACATCCATACATTCCAATAGGGCGTATGGACATGAATTGTCTTCATAAGAGAACCCCTAAGGTCTCCCGCCTTGCATTGCATTCAAGTAATGTTTATATATATATATATATATATTTTTTTTTTTTCTCTTTGGTTCTTGGGCACAGATGTGAAGGATTCCCTTGATGGGTTTTTGTCTGATGAAGATAATGGGATTGGTAAGAAGTCAAAATCTCTGGGCTCTAAATCTGTCCCGCAACAGGCCCCTGTGAAGAGCAGCGGTAAGTCAAACATGTGAAAGGCAGGTCCACACATTTCTTTATTGATGGGATATGCAAATTGTTGGTGCATTAAAGGGGCTTTCTGGGATTTTAATAGTGTGATGGCTAACCTCTGGCACTCCAGTTGTGATAAAACTATGACTCCCAAGATGTACACTTGCTTGGCTGTTCTCAGAACTCCATAGAAATGAATGGAGCATGCTAGGAGTCGTAGTTTCACCACAGCTGGAGTGCCGGAGGTTAGTGATCACTGTTATAGGTCATCAGGTCCAGTTCTCTGCACCCCCTGCAGTCAATTCCTTCATAGTAGCTCTGGTGGCAATGTGGAAGGGGGGGGCAAAGGTTAGCAGCATACTTATCTGCTTCCGGACGCAGGGTCCCGACTCCTTCGCTGCCTGGCTCGGGTCCCCCGCTGTCAACATCTGATTTGATGCTTCGTCAGCCAATAACTGGCCGCAGCAGTGACCTGGCCTCTTTGTGTCACGTAACCAATTGACATGATGCCGAGGGGAGCGGTCACCACCGCGGTCAGTCATTGGCTGCAGCAGCATCAAAGTGGATGTTGACAGCGGGGACCCTGAGCGAGGCGGCGGTGGCCTGGCGTTGCACGAGTTGGAACCCAGTGGAAAGGGGGTGTGCATACCTAACCAAAAAGTGAATGACCTCTTTTAAATGTGTACCTCTGTAAAAATCTCTCCATTTTATGAAAGCCGAGCTCGTTCAGATCCTGCTCTAATAAGGGGCTCCGCTCTGGCTAATAGAGTGGTGTCCCTGTTAGCAAATACTCGATCTTGGCAACACATTAGTGTTGTATGGCGCACACACAGGGGTGTAGCTATAGGGGGTGCAGAGGTAGCAGTCGCTACATGGTCCAGGAGCCTGAGGGGGCCCAAAGACCTTTGTGCCGCATAAGAAAACACCAGTATTATAGAAAGTACATGCTGGTCAAGTTACACCTCTGGCTGGAGTGAAGGGTATAGGTCAAGAATTTGGCATGGGGAGGGGGGTTGCCTAAGGCAGCATGAAGGCTATGTGCTTCCTCGCCCCTGGCCACAAAGCACTGAGGGAAGGGGACCCAAGCTGAACCCTTGCACCAGGGCCCATGAGCCTTTAGCTATACCCCTGGGCACACACTGTCCTGGAAATGCCACTGGTCACCATAAAAGTAGTTTGAGAGCTGACTATTCCCGTTACTTATTGATTTCAGTAATATGGGTAGCTACAGGCTATTATTTTAATATTTTTGTTGGGTGGTGTATGTAATGTTTTGTCATTGGTCCGGCACATTTATTCCCACCCATTTATGACCTTACAGAGACAGCAGCCATCAGTCCAGCAAAACCTTCCCCAGCTTCTCACAGGAAAAATGATCTGAACTTTGAGGAGGACACTGATGACATTATGGATGCTCTAGGATTTGGGGACCATCCTGAAAGTCCTCAGAAAGAGAAGAGGTAAGAGGAAACATTAGTAAACCTTGGTGTAATATATTCATTTACTGAGTCCAGTAGGTTCTCTTATGCAGACAATTCATTTCTTAATGAAAGTCGTCTTCTCTAATCCTTGGCACTCTTCACTAAAAGATGCTTCTAGCCTGTGGCCACTTCATCGAAATTAAAGGGGTTTTTCCCATCACAGACAAAGGGGTCGTATCGCTGGGACCCGCACCTACACCAAGAACGGAGCAGGAAAGGCACTGTGCATGTACAGCCGCCCTCAATTAATTTCTATGGGGCCACCAAAAATAGCCGAGCGCTGGCTGAGCTATTTCCGTTGGCCCTATAGAAATAAATGGGAGCAGTGGCCAGGCAAGTGCGGTGCGCTCTCATTCACTTGTATGGAGAGAGCGGTTGGCGGTGGCTGCACCCCGGAAAACCCTGGGTCCTCCAGCCACGGCTCTCCCCGCTCCGTTCTCTGCGTAGGTGCGGGTCCCACCTCTATCAGACAATGAGGGCATATCCAAGTGATCCACCATTGTCTGTGATGGGAATACCCCTTTAAGAATTTCATACTGGGAATTACCAGAGTGGGTCCACTATGTGAAGATAACTGTTCTGGCTTATAGAGGCATTATCTGATGGTGGGGTTGGGTTGGGTTGGGTGAGCAATTTTTGATCCGAAAGGCATTAGGTATTTTTAACATTCCAGCTCTGCACCACGACCCGCACGTTCCAAATTTGATGAGCTGTTAGGGAGGGGGACTTCTGCCAAACTGCTGGAGAGGCCACTAACTGGGGAAAAGAAAGAATTCGTATTGGATCCCAAGTACCAGAAGATGCCAGGTGAGAGAAGTGTGATCTCTGCTCATGGGTGGTGATATGTGTGTCATGAGAGCATGCACAATAATGCGGAACTTTTTGACAGAAAAGGAGGATTCATTAAGAGATGATGACTTTGCTTTTGGCTCCTACCAACCCAGTATGGCATTCAGCCCAGAAGGTCGACCGTCGCGGCGATCATCAGTCAGGTATGTTATCGGTATATTTTCTCATTTATTTATCCAGGTTGTCTAATTTAAAGAGGTTTACAAAGTGGAAAAAAACACATTAATTTATCCCTAAATTTATAAAATAATACACTTGATCAAATAAAGTTTAGAATTTCTTTGCCATTCAGGTACCCCCCCCTCATCTCTGTTTATACTCCTTTATCTCATATGTCCTTACTTTATGATGACTGCAAAGACACCCACTAATCCTCAGGTGGGGTCCCAGCACTTGTTCAATGCTGCATGCCCTTGCACCGTCTTTTCCTCCAGAGCAGCACTCACTGTTGCCTCCTGTGCGTGGAGCTGCAGCATTTTTCCATTCAAATGAATTCAGCTATGCCGCCTGCAGTTCCCTATACAGCCAGTGGCTGTGGACGGCGCCATTTATGGAAAAGCATTGCTCAGTCTGCAGGTTTTTTTTTTACTTTGTGATTTTTTTTTTCCACCACATTTATTCAACACACACAGATTTTCTGCAGAAAGTAACGGAGCCATGAAACCTGAGGCAAGATCTCGCTCTGCCACCCCTGTGGGCCGGAGTCCAGCAAGGGGGGAGAAGAGCGGAGCTGATTGGTTAGGTCTGAAGGATGAAGATGTCCCCGATCTAACTCCTTCACTTCCTTCAAGAGATCCTCCTCGACCCTCCACTGTCACACCTAGCTCTGCAGGTCGACCACCGTCTGGAACTAAAACAGATGCTAGATTGGCCCCCCAACCAAAAACCTCCCAGACTGACACCCGAACTGTACAACAGGAAGATGATGAGTGGTTGACGTCTGCCCTGTCTCGGAAGAAGGCTCAAAAACAGGAAGAACAAAAAGTCCAGACTCAGAGTGGTGTAAAAGAGACTTCTGCGGGCAGGTGGGTGAAGACTGAGTTCACACTTCAGTTATTTGGTCAGTTATTTCCATCAGTTATTGTGCGGGTCAAAAACACAGGATTAGGCTCCATTCACACGACCGTATGTATTCCGTGTCTGTATAAAAACGGAATGGAAGACATACGGAAAGTCTTCCGTAGTGTTCCGTAATTTTGCGGACCCATTGACTTTAATGGGGCTACGGACGTGTTTTGCGGCCAAGTATAGGACATGTTTCCTTTTTTTTGCGGGAGAACTTCCCTAATATACGGATGTGGAATGCATGCGGTGTGCATTCTGCATTTTTTTTTCTCCTATGGAAAAATGAATGGGTCCGTATGGTTCCGCATCTTACCCGCAAAAATGCGGATAAGATACGGAAATGAACATACGGTCGTGTGAATGCGGCCTAACTGGAGATCTTTACAATACAGTGATCCCTCAAGATACAATGGCCTCAGGATACAATATGACCCATCGTAACCTGAAACTAGACTCAACATACAATGTCTCAGACTCAGATCCAACCAATCAAGGCCACTTCTCTGGTACAATATCTGGATTAGTTGTTATTTAGCAGCTGTTCCTGGCTGTTATATGTAAGGACCTGTCTTATCTGTCTTAGTTATCTGCTTATTTTTCTTAAATCTTCATTTTCTCTTATCTTGGATGACATTTTGGGGCCTTGGAACCAATCACGCAACTTACAACGGTTTCAACATACAATGGTCGTCCTGGGACCAATTAATATTGTATCTTGAGGGAACACTGTATACCTTATCTCTGTGTAGGCTTCACTATGGGTTTTGGCTCACAATAACTTACGGAAATAACTAAAGTGTGAACTCTGCCTAAGACTGATCTGTTTTTTGTATTTTATATCTCTTATTGCGAATTGCAACTATAATAAACTGGATTAGGGAGGATGATTATGGCAGGTATGTCATGTGGACCATCACTCAGTGTATACATTATTTACTTGGGATATCTACAGTTTATTTCCTCCTGCAATAAGCATGCTGCCACCACACATGCAGAGGAGCAGCTTTTACCCTCGTCTACTGTGTCTTTCCCCTCTCTGGTGGGCAGGGTCCCCTGTACCAGTCTGTTAATAATTTCATACCTATTGTACTTGTGTTGTTTTATGTTATGTATGTATGCTCCCTCTTAGATGTACAGCACCATAGGGGTATTCCCATCTGGGACAATGGGGGCATATCGCTAGGATATACCTCCATTTTCTGATAGGTGTGGGTTCCACCTCTGGGACCCGCACCTACACCGAGAACGGAGCAGGTAAGGTGGTGGCCGGAGGACCCCGGGTTTCACTGGGTCTGGCCACCACCAAGCACTCTCCCCATAGTACTGAATAGTGCACCGTGCTTGTGCAGCCACTGCTCCCATTCTGTGGGGCCAGCGGTGGCTGTGCGAGCGCAGTTCGCCCTCCACAACTTACAGGCATCTGCACAGAAAATACAGTGGGGGCATATACTAGTGATATGCCCCCATTGTCTGAGATGGGAAAACCCCTTTTAAAAAGCGCTTTCAAATAAATAATAATAATTTCATGCAGGGCTGTCATGAGAATACGTGGTCCTGTGTGATGTGAGTGGCCGCGGAGCTATTAAACCAAACAACACAGCAGATATTTTGCTATTTAGTTAATAGCACATAAGAATGGATCCAACTGACCCAGTTTTCTGTCTGCATACTTATGAGTCTACTCTATTCATGAGCCTAGCTCTTTTCCGAAATCTCTGAGCTTCCTCCTACCCCCTCAACAATGAGTGACAGCCGCCAAGTATACAGACTGAGACACCTTGCCCTTCAGTTATTGGTGAGGGGGTGGGATTGTGAGTACAGGTGAATTATAACCTGATGTATGCAGCATCAAAACGGAGGAGCCCAGAGGAACAGCCGAGCCTGGGAAACAGATAAGTTGCTGAACCCGGACATATCCCCATTTTCACCAAGGCAGCCCCCCTGACATGAGAAGCGGAGCATTTCATGCTCTCCTTCGAAAGGCTTTTTCTGAAGATCCAGTGAAGTACCAGGCTGTCCATGGGTAAGCTAGGCGGAGGTTTCTGCCTAGCAGTTAACCCGGTGACGTCACCAGCACAAATGTGGCAGGCTTTAATGCTGCCCCAGCCTGTAAAATGGCTAGGTCAGCACAAAAGCCCGCCCATCAGTGCCGGTGATGTCACTGGAAACACTGCTAGGAGGAAGCCTCTGTCTAGAAGTGTAAAAATATAAACAAACAGCCCCTTTCCTGTGCGATATAGTGCAGGAGAAGGGAGAGCATCGGAGCATGAAATGCTGATGTCAGAGGGCCAGCCTGGGTGAAAATGCCTTAAAAACCCCTTTAACCCCCTAACTGTTTTGCCAGAGTGGAGCTCCAGCAGTGGGAAAAGTAGCTAACTGGAGGGGGAGGGCTGCTTTAGATGCTGCTACCTCCTGAATGGTAGTAGCTAGAAACATGCAACTGATCTTGTTTGAAAGCAGACATCCCAAGCTTTCAGACAATACCAAAATGACAGCAATATGTTCAGGACAGAGAAAGATATCACTGATAGAAATCGGGATGCCGTGAATGCAGCTGAAAATGAAAGTAAAAACAGGTTTTACTGGTGATTATTCCCAACTTGATTTCGAACAGTGATTTCTCCACTGTTGCTTGGACTACAGTTGCTTAGCTGTCTTTTTGGTCTTGTATGAAAGCCTGGACTGCCGGCTTTCAGACAAGACCAGTTGCATGTTTCTAGTTCCTACCATTGAGGAGATATCACCATCTGAAGCAGCCCTCCCCCCTCCAGTTAGCTACTTTTCACACTGCCCGAGCTGGGCTCGGGCAAAACAGTTAGGTGGTTAAAGGGTTATTCTCATTTTAGACAATGGGGGCATATCGCTAGGATATGCCCCCATTGTCTTATAGGTGCGGGTCCCACCGCTGGGACCCGCACCTATATCCAGAACGGAGCCCCCGAACTGAATGAGGGCGCACTGCGCATGCGCAGCCGTCCTCCATTCATTTCTTGGGGCCGCCGAAAATAGCTGAGAGCTGGCTCGGCTACTTCCGTCGGCTCCATAGAAATGAATGGGAGCGCACCGCACATGCACGGCCCGGCTCCCATTCATTTCTATGAGCGCAGCGGAAATCCGGGGTCCTCCAGGCGCAGCGCTCCCCGCTCCGTTCTGGATATAGGTGCGGGTCCCAGCGGTGGGCCTGCACCTATAAGACAATGGGGGCATATCCTAGCGATATGCCCCCATTGTCTAAGATGAGAATACCCCTTTAAGGCAACTTGCTGACGTCAGGACAGCTGATCTCCCTCCCTCAGAGGCTTCTATCCCTGTAATATGTGTATATTCAGTTGGGTGCTGTCTTGGAATTCATATTCCCTCAATGACTCTGTTATCATGCCTAACGTGAGTAATGTTGTGAGTAATTTACAGTTATGTGCCCTACACAGTGGCATCCCCGCTTCAGTAAGTGGGTGCCAGTACAGCTCGCCATCCCTGCAATATGCCTGGAACTGAATGATGACTGACAGTGTCATATGTGTACGGTTTTATTTCTTTCCACAGTGGTCCAGTAGTGTCTGTGAGCACCACCCAGCAGTCAGACCATGGCAAGACCATTCAAGAGACATCTCCAATCTTAGCAGAGGGATCTGGGTAGGTGTTATTGAGTGCTAGACTATTGTATCTCTGCATGCAGCACATTCTCTTCATTAAATCATACATTCGTATCTCACAGAGCTCCATTACCCTGGGATATAGATGGAAAAGCAGCATCCTCCATAACTCCTATATCTTCCAGACAAAAGGAAAACCCTGTTCCAGGTACCATGGCCAGCATTATCTATGGGTGATGGTGGTAGCATTGTATCTTTAATCCTTCTACAACTGCATCTTTGTTCCTTCAGCTCATCTCTGCGATCTCTTATTTCACAGCTCCTGCTTCTTCAGAAATGAACAAGCACAGAGTTCAGGTTGGTGAACAATAATTGAGTACAGTTGTCTTTTAAAAGAAACCTGCCATCATTTTCATGCTGACCAAACCACAGGGAACATGAAATCCTGACAGGGTCTTTATTACAGAGCGCTAGGTTTTAGAGAAAACATAGGTTTAAAGACAAGTCAGACATGGAGAGAAGTGTCCACAGCACTTCTGAGTAAGGGCTCATTCAGACGGGCGCATGTTTTTTTGTGCGGTCCGTAAAAAGGCTGATCCACAAGAAACGGAATGCATACGGAACACATTCTGTATGCTTTCCGTTTTTTTGTGGAATGGGGCCACAGAGCAGAGTTTTACTGACAAACATAGGACATGCTCTATCTTTTTTGTGGTGCCGCGGAATGGAACAATGGATGCGGACAGCACATGGTGTGCTGTCTGCATCTTTTGCGGTCCGATTGAAATGAATGGGTCCACACCTGTTCCGCAAAAAAGCGGAATGGGTGCGGAACAAAACATACGGCCATCTGAATGAGCCATAAACCATAACTTTCTATAATGAGGCACCTTGTTGGTTCAGGTAGTATGAAACTGTGGAAAAGTTCCCTACAACTCTATGCAGTGGTAAAGGGAAACTTCTTTCACATCACCACCCAAAATTTCATTGAAAAGTGGTTTTCTAATAGGGTGAACTTATCAAAGGAGATGACTTGTATGCATAATACTTGGTGGAACTGAATATCTCACAGGAATTCTGGTCTTTTTAAGAGGGTGGTACTTTTGGGGGGTTTGACTACAGGGTGGGCCATTTATATGGATACACCTAAATAAAATGGGAATGGTTGGTGATATTAACTTCCTGTTTGTGGCACAAATATGGGAGGGGGGGAAACTTTTCAAGATGGGTGGTGACCATGGTGGCCATTTTGAAGTCGGCCATTTTGGATCCAACTTTAGTTTTTTCAATGGGAAGAGGGTCATGCTTGGTATTAAAGTAACTTTTTTTCTTTCATGAGTTATTTACAAGTTTCTGACCACTTATAAAATGTGTTCAAAGTGCTGCCCATTGTGTTGGATTGTCAATGCAACCCTCTTCTCCCACTCTTCACACACTGATAGCAACACCACAGAAGAAATGCTAGCACAGGCTTCCAGTATCCATAGTTTCAGGTGCTGCACATCTCGTATCTTCACAGCATAGACAATTGCCTTCAGATGACCCCAAAGATAAAAGTCTAAGGGGATCAGATCAGGAGACCTTGGGGGCCATTCAACTGCTACATGATGATGTGTTTCCCTCTTTATGCACTGAAGCTGGCACGTTCCCTGAGTTTTTCCAGCAAGATGGTGCACCACCACATTATGGGTGTCAGGTCCGAGCATTCCTAGATGAACAGTTTCGTGGAAAAGTGGATTGGTCGTCGTGGGCCATTTGAATGGCCCCCAAGGTCTCCCAATCTGACCCCCTTAGACTTTTATCTTTGGGGTCATCTGAAGGCAATTGTTTATGCTGTGAAGATACAAGATGTGCAGCACCTGAAACTATGGATACTGGACGCCTGTGCTAGCATTTCTTCTGCTGTGTTGCTATCAGTGTGTGAAGAGTGGGAGAAGAGGGTTACATTGACAATCCAACACAATGGGCAGCACTTTGAACAAATTTTATAAGTGGTCAGAAACTTGTAAATAACTCATGAAAGAATAAAACGTTAAAACCAAGCACACCATTGCATTTCTTGTGAAATTCTCAATAAGTTTGATGTGTCACATGACCCTCTTCCCATTGAAAAAACTAAAGTGGGATCCAAAATGTCCGCCATGGTCACCACGCATCTTGAAAGGTTTCCCCCCTCCCATATACTAATGTGCCACAAACAGGAAGTTAATATCACCAGCCATTCCCATTTTATTTAGGTGTATCCATATAAATGGCTCACCCTGTATTTGCATAGGCCTGAGCTCACTAGTGCTCACACTCATTGCTTCATATTTTTGTCCTGCAGCCGTCTACTGTTCCATCTAAAATCCAAGAAGACAAGAAGGAATCTCATAGCCATGTCTTGCAGAACAAGTTGCTGGATCTTGAGGCTCAGGTATGAGTTTTGAAGCTATATAAACCAGGAAGGATATGTCATGATCACAGATAAATGAAGTCTTGGTGTGTGTGTGTGCATTACAGGTACGAAAACTTCAGCTGGAGCGAGAACAGCAAAACCTGTTACTGGAGACGCTGCAACAGAGGCACAAAGAAGATCTTGAATTAATAGAGAACGCACACAGGTACCTGAAAAAATTTGTGGGAGTGCAGTGAGTGCCATCTCTATACCACATCGGTACGAGAGCCTTGAGCTGAGCGGAGCCCACTCCAGTCAGCAAAAACCTGGCAGAGCACATTGGTACAGGGCACAGGGTACCAATGTGCTGTGCCAGAATTAGCTTAGGGGAGGAGCACAGGCAGGACAGCAATCTGTGCTCCGTCCTGTGCAGAGTTCACTACAGCAGCAGAAATCCGTCCAGCGCTGACAAGCCAGCGCTGTACGGGAATGATGATTTTAAGAAGCGGTACCATCAAGAGCTTTGGGTACCTTTTTAAGTTACAGAGCAACATAATTCATTAATAAAGTATATTACAAAAATTATTTTTGGGGCTATTTAGAAGAGTTTAAAAACAACTTGTATAAAAGTTTAGTTACTCTTTAAATTTCAAGCAATTTTTTACAATTTTTT
The DNA here is from genome assembly GCA_900303285.1 of Rhinella marina. Taxonomy (NCBI): domain Eukaryota; kingdom Metazoa; phylum Chordata; class Amphibia; order Anura; family Bufonidae; genus Rhinella; species Rhinella marina. Next base: position 109,126 of record ONZH01021790.1, read on the forward strand.
AAATCTATTTTCATAGAAATCGCTTGAAGCTGCTGGAAGATTCTGCCCGGCAGAGAGAGAATCGTCTACAACAGGAGAACCAGGAGCTTTCTGCACAATATATTTCCCGCTGTAAGAGTGCAGAGCAGGAGAAAGCAGAATTGCTGGCCCAATATCAGAAGAAACTCACCGAGTTTCAACAAGAAAAGGATTTGGAAATAGAAAGGATACGAGAACTTCAGAGGTGAGGAGGACAACTTGATTACATTTATTCTGTCATGTTATGCAGGTAAAGGGACTTGATATTGATGACCTCTCCTGCCCCCACCACTTCAATAAGTTGTTCTCAGCAGGCGCCATAGATAACACAGTTGATGGAGCCGGAAGCAGAAAGACCATTGGTATGGCCACTACACAGCGGGCAGAGCTTTTTTGCTTCCAGTTCCCTCCACTGTGTTATTTAAAGTGCCGACGACTGCTAAAACAGTTGATCGGGAGGGGTGTCACGTGTTTGACCTCCACTGATCCAATATGGATGACCAATCCTGAGCATAGGTAATCAGTATCATGGTTCCGGACAACCCCTTTAAAAGTGTTCCATTCACTTTCCCCCCTTCATCCTTCAGAGTGTCCGTCCAGGAAATGTGTAAAGACCATGAAGAGCAACTACAGCGTCTCAAACGCCTGAAAAATCAGGAAATAGACGCAGTGACCAGTGCTTCTTCACACACAAGGTTTGTCTCTTCTCCTGAATTATCCACTGGCTAAACTGATTCATTTCTTGACGATCTTTTTCTTATTTCTTCTGCGTTCATAGTATTTTTTTCTCTTGTTGTTTCTTAGATCTTTGAATGGCATCATTGAGCAAATGGAGTCTTTCTCTCATAAGCTCAGCGATCTGTCTGTGAGAGTGGAGAGCACCCAAGTAAACACGTCCCAGGAGTTAGAACTTGGAGCCCGTCAGAGAGAAGGGCAGCTGAGGGGTACGGCAACCAACTGCACGCAGGCCTGGTTATAAAACTACATTTTATCATGTGGCCTTGTAGAAGTCTCAAGAAATTTTGTGTTCCACTGGAGACGATGACTGAAAAACGTTCCTTAAAACAAATATCGTAGACCCTTCATGAGGTTCCATTTGCATCAATAGAAAAAAAAACCTGTCCCTGACTAATATGGGAACGAATCCTTGGATAACAACTCAACTCATGCAGTGTAATACGGGTGCCATTTATCCAGACCTGTATTAAATTGGCAGAGTGGTCCATAGTCTTAGGGTCTTTTTACATGGACCGATGATCAGGCAGATTCTAGGGGATGAAATAGACGTTCCTGATAACTGCCTGATCATCAGTGGAGATGAAGGCTGCATTTACATGTAGCAATGACCTCCGCTGTATTGGGACAAGCAATCACTTGTCCCCATAGAGCAGTGATGACGAACCTTTTACAGACCGAGTGGACAAACTGTAACCCAAAACCCACTTATTTATTGCAAAGTGCCAACTCAGCAATGTAACCTGATTACTATAGTCCAATATAGTATATCTTCCATGTACTTTATCACTTAGCTATAATAGCCTGCCTACATTCAGTGTGCTGCCTGTGCCGTTCATAGTGTGCCCTGTGCTGATGACTGGCAGGAAAGGTCTAAGGCATATTGCTACACCTTAGACAGGTGCCCACAGAGAGTGCTCTGAGTGTCGCCTCTGGCACCCGTGCCATAGGTTAGCCACCACTGCCATAGAGAATCATTGTTCCTGCACAGCAAATCGCTGTTTAGGCAGTACATCTGCTGCACAGGAATGATGATTTTTGGTGCTGACAGAACGACACAATCACCCAATGTTTATACAAACGCTTATCTCTGACTCAGGGATGACCAACCTGAGGCTCTCCAACTGCTGTAAAACTAGAACTCCCAGCATGCCCTGCTATAGGCAGTCTGAACATGCTGGGAGTTGTAGTTTTGCAACAGCTGGAGAGCCTCAGGTTGGCCATCCCTGGTCTGACTGATCATTGGTCTGTTTAACCCCCTAACTGTTTTGCCAGAGTGGAGCTCCAGCAGTGGAAAAGTAGCTAACTGGAGGGGGAAGGCTGCTTTAGATGCTGCTACCTCCTGAATGGAGAAACATGCAACTGGTCTTGTTTGAAAGCAGACATCCCAAGCTTTCAGACAATACCAAATGTCAGCAATATGTTCAGGACAGAGAAAGATATCACTGATAGAAATCAGGATGCTGTGAATGCAGCTGGAAATTAAAGTAAAAACAGGTTTTACTCGCAATTATTCCCAACTTGATTTCTAACAGTGAGTTGCTTGGACTTTCTGGTCTGTCATTCTGATCTTGTATGAACTGGACTGTCAGCTTTCAGACAAGACCAGTGCATGTTTCTATCTGCTACCATTCAGGAGATATCACCATCTAAAGCAGCCCTCCCCCCTCCAGTTAGCTACTTTTCACACTGCCCAAGCTGGACTCGGGCAAAACAGTTAGGTGGTTAAAAGGAACCTTTGTGTTCTTCAAGCAAAGAATTCTATTTTAGGGTGAATACCCACATAGCAGATTTCACCTTTTTCTCTCTCTATTTTTTTTCAGCATTACAGGAACGCTTGACACGACAGCAGAAAGATATGGAAGATGAGAGGAACAATCTCCGGGTGATCATAACCAATATGGAGACTCGGCTAAGTGAGCAGAGTCGTCTTCTGGAACAGGTAATATGTCCTGATGATTACTTGGAATTTTCAATTTTTTAATGCCAATATCCAGAAAATGCTAGGATGTAAAAAAAAAAATGTCATTGACCCAAAAAAGCACAGCAAGTAAAAAAAAAACGCTATAAAAATGCATGGGTCTACTTTGTTTCATAATTCCCATAGGTTTACAACTAACGTGGAGTTTTTAAATAAAAAATGCAACATAAAAGCTTCTCAAAAACGCAACAAAAGTTGGCAAAAACGCCAGAAAAAGACTGTGAACCCAGCCTTAACTGTACTTGATCTTGCAGGAACGATGGAGAGTGTCTTCAGAACAGGCGAAGGTGCAGTCACTACAGCGCTCCCTTGAGGAGGAGAAGAGAATCATGACCCAGCAGATGGCAATGGAGAGAGAGGAATTGGAAAGGGCGAAGGTGAGAACTCTTGAATATTATTGTAATGTTTGGAGGGTGCCTCCTGTGATCCACCTAAAAACATCCACAAATTCAGGTTTCTATTTCACGATGGGGCAGAAAAGAAGGAGACTTGAGATAGCAATAAACAACTAGATAAAAGAATGAGCGAAATACAGATATAACTTGGATATCTTTGTTAAATGGGGAATTATAAGTTGTCTGTAGACGGTACTTGCTAGTTTATAAAGTCCTGGGTTCACAGCAATGTTGCACTTATTTTGAGCTAGCTGCGCCTCTGCAGTATGAGGAGCGAGGGGATAGCAAGCTTGTAGTGACAGTGACCATAGGTGTAACTAGAAAAGATTGGGCCATCCCCTTCAGAGCAACTTCCCTGTAATCCTCCTTCCCCTGGCTAGTCAAGACTGCACAGGACCGCCATACAGTCCCCCCACCTGCTCCCTTAGTACTTCCACGCAGTAGAATGCTCCCTTCACAGTAGTGATGTCCCATAGTACTTTCACACAGTACATTGCCTCCTTAGTGTCCGCACATAGTAGTTTTGCCCCCAAAATGCTCTCACACAGTAGCTATGCCCCCTTAGTGCTCCCATTACGCCTACTGGGCCGACAGAACGGAGGGGCCAGGAAATGATCCTCAGCCTATGCGCTCTTTTGCTCAGCCCAGTAGACGTGATGATGTCACTACATCACACCGACTGGGGAGAGCGCAGGCCAGACAACAAGGCCTGGGCAATAATGGATGGTATATGCCCTAGGCCCATTCGCCACTGCAGGCCCCTTAGCAGCCACTACAGCTCCTATGTTGATTGTTCCTCCCCTGACAGTGACCAGGCTGCAGCACCCCTGTATTTATAACAAGGCAAACAATGATAACTTTATCCTGTTATTGCTTTATGGCTGTGCGCTTTGACTTTTTTTAGTTGCTGTACCCTGAACTGGCTTGTGCCACCATTCAGCGCACATTGCAGGTATGGCTTGAGTTCACACTTCAGTTATTTGGTCAGTTGTTTCCATCAGTTATTTTGATCTAAAACCCATGGTGAAGCCTACACAGAGATCAGGTGTAATGGAATGGATCTGCACCTCTGACCCGCACCTGGTTTTGGCTCACAATAACTGATGGGAAAAAAACTGACCAAATAACTGAAGTGTGAACTTTGCCCATATTCTTTATCCAAGACACTACACATACTGTAGGACTGACCACATCTCAGTGGCCTGTTTTCTTCTGTTCACTATCCAGTGTATGCAGGTAGGTGCCTGACCTAACCTTCCAGCAGAGATCTTGGGGCACCAGTGAACTGAGCACTAATGCACCAGACAATCAGCTATATCCTAATATATCCGGCAACAAATCCAGGACAATATAAGAAAAAAAATGGCAGCACTCTCACAAAAAATGAGGGAAGAGAAAAACACTTTATTTACCCCCGTGGTCGCAACGTTTCAGCTTGTTGTGACCACATGGGTGAATCAAATGTTTTTCTTTTCACTCATTTTTTGTGAGAGTGCTGCCATTTTATGTGTGTATATATATATATATAGTGTAATCCGCTGTGTCGTTCTTGGCAATGAGTAGTGTCTCTTCTATGGCAGCTCAGCCACAGTCGAGCATTTGGCCGGCACGCAATACCAGACCGAACCTGTAGTAGTGGTTTTGTAGCATGTTAACAGGAAGGGTTAAAGCTGGCCTAGTGCATGAGGCAGCTGCCGGCCAAACGATAGTTTAGACAACCTCATTCAGCCCCAATCCACAATTAAAATGTACAATTACATGTGGATAAGTAGCTGCCAGATGCCTCTACTATGGCATTATCTTGGACTCAACGGAATCCGTATGGGATAAAAAACAACCTGTCTGAATCCTCTGACATGGAGGGTACAGCCTGCTGAGAACCACAGGTTAGGTTATTGTTGGATTCCTATTGAATTTACTGGTGTTACACAACTGAAATGTCTAATGCCGGCTTTAGTAGTAATCGAGTCCCTCTGCACATCTATAAATGCGAACATTATCTGCTAATAATCGCTGCAGACAGCCATACGTGACCTGCATTCCACGTCCCTCATTAATCTCATGTTTATTCATTCCTCTGGTTGTAATAAAGGTGATTTACGCTCTGCATATTATGCCCAGGTTCAGTTTACATTCCCGTCTGACATCTGTATCCTATATTCCTCCTGGCATATATACATGGTGAATGTAGCTGTCCACAACTGTCACATAGTGACCTTCAGAATAAGGCACTGTTTTATATAGTACAAGAAAAGTGCCTATAAATGTGGAATGTGCCCTGAAGGATAAAGGGCCACATATGTCTGGGCAATTTGGGGAGATGTTGTTTTTTGTTCTATTACTGCTTTCACCTCAGATAGATCTATGCACATACACTGTGATCAAGAGTCCTTTGGTCACCAAAAAATCCCACTCATATATGTGTAAAATTAAAACATAACTTTTATTATTCTGATTAATAAATATCCCACATAAGGATCACAGTGTATAAGCATTAATTATCCTTAGGACATTTTCCTCTTGGGGTATAATATATTAATTGAGATCTATGCACGATACCTTAAAGCAGGGTTCCTCAACAACAGTCCTCAGGACCTCCTGCTGGTCATGATTTGAGAATATCCCACAGCAGGGACGGACTGGGAACTTAAAGTGGCCCTGGAAAAAATACTAAAAGTGGCCCCGTTTTGTAGCCAGGTCCAAATTGATGGAAGGCAGGGCCAGCAGTACCATATTGTGGCACATTATACCGCCTCAACAGAGCCAAATACCACAGTCCATCACAGAATACTGCCAGCAGTACAAAATACATCCCTTAAAGACTGGCCGGCCATGAGGAAGACCCAGGCGGCCCCCTGGGCATCGGCCCACCAGGAAATTTCCCTGTAAGGTCTATGGCCAATCCACCTCTGTCCCACAGAATGAAAACTTGCGGTAAGTCCTGATGCATTAATTGTATCACCTGCGCAGTACTAAGAAAATCCTGAAAACATGACCGGCAGGTGGGGCCCTGAGGACTGGAGTTGAGGAACACCGCCTTAAAGGTATAATCTCATCAAGTCATGGCACATCGCCTGGGTATGTCAACCATTTATGATCAGTAAGGGTCCAATTCCTGGGACTCCTGCTGATCCAGAACATGAGTTGCTGTGCTAATTTTACACAGTGGTCAGCACTCCTCGCCACCCACCTCTGCAGAAAACTGCAGCCAGCTCATTTACACAAATGAAGGTGTTCTGCTGCATGTGTCCAGGACATCCTCTTCATTCCCAGAATCGGTGGGTATCCTTGTGACCCCCTTTGATTATAATGTGATAACGTAGCCTACTAATATGCTATCACTTGAGATGGGTATACATTTTTAATTAGGGTGCCATATTTTACCAGACACACTATAATGTCTTACAGAGACTTTTTAGATGACTTCACTGCCATTTGACTGCCTCTGAGAAGTGTATACTACTCTCCACTAAGACAAAAAGTTAGGCTCACTTTGGTATACGTCTTGGGTGTACTTGCCAGTGTACTTTTCCTAACCCCTAAACAGTTTTGCCTGAGCTCTGTTCAGGCTTTGAGAAAAGATCTTAACAGTTCAGTCTGAGCAGAGCTCAGGCAGCAAGGTGAAGGGGGAGGCCTGCTTTAACCCCTTATATCTCAGTCTTGGTAAAAGCTAGAGGTATGGGACTGGTCTTGAAAGCTAACAGCCTAGGCTTTAAGACAAGACCAGAATTGTGGTATGATCTCCCCTACATCGATAGATATAGCGTTCGGAAGTGAAAGCAGCTGAAAGTAAAAGTAAGTTTCAACTGTTTTCACTCCCAATCTGAATTCTAACAGCTATATCTCCAGGTGTGGAGAAGATAATGCTGTCATTCTGGTCTAGCAGTTATCAAGTCCAAGATATAAAGAGTTAAAGCATACCTGAATTTTCAAAAAAAAAAAAGTTTGCAATGGCTGTGCTTCTTTGTACAATCATAACTGTGAAGGAACAGCTATGTTTGGGTTTCCTTAATGTTTTTTTCAGTCATTTTATTCTGTGTTTCAACTGAACAGCTTGATGCATTTCACTCAGAAGTAGGGAGTGTCTCCTTTCTATGGAAGTCTGCTAGCACTGTACTGCTGCACTGTTCTTTCCCCTACTTCCTTCTATGTTTTCAGCTCCGGAGCTCACAGAACAGATAAGTAGGAGGAAATCACACAGACACACATGAGGCTCCTATGATTTTCAGAAGCAGTGTAGAAGCAGTTCATCTATCAGGCTCAGCTAGCTCTGACACGCTCCCACTTCCTCCCAGCTGTGTTCCGACTCTCTGTTATCTGACAGCAGGCAGTGGACTGCAACTTAGGTGGCATTGAGACCTCTAGTGGCCATGACTTTACAGCTTTTTTTTCAGGTGGATGCAGGCATATATTTTAAATGAAGTGATATAGATTTAAATGAAATGAAATTGTGTTAAAATACAGTGACTCTGATCGAAACTAACATCTCCAAAACCTCCCACTCACATCTCCTAGACTTCTCTCCAGCTGCACCAGTTCTCTAGAATGCTCTACTCCAGACAATTAGGTTAACTCCCAACAACTGCAGTTTTTTTGGAGCACCCTGGGAAGAAGGTATGCAAATGAGCTCTTAAAGAAGAACTCCCGCATTATTTTTTATTCTCTCACCTGTTAGAAAGGTGCATGATATAATCTGTAGTGAATGCAATCTTCTCATCACAGACTGTATTTCTGAGTTATCCCCTCTCTTCTTATTGTAGCTGGGTCATGTGACCAACTCCCTGACCTCCAACTGACCCAGGACAGGAAGCCAGTCACTTCTCTATTCATTCCTATGAGACTGAAAGTGAGGCTCCCATAGGAATACATAGAGAATTAGACTTCCTGTCCACTCATAAGTCTATGTGTGAGTTGGTGGGTCTGATTCCTAGTCACATGACACAGATGAGAAACATCAGGGAGATATTACTCCCAAATACAGCCATTTTTAAGAAAATGACATTCACTACAGATTACATCATGTACATTTCTAGCAGGACATGGAATAAAAATTTTTGCAGGAGTTCTTCTTTAACAGATATATTGCATACCCCAAATTAGGAGCACCCTTAACCACATCTTTTTTTAGGTGACCATTAACCTTCCCCTCAACATTATTCCTTAGAACCTGATTACTTCATCCCCTACTTAGTTCAAGATGGCCGGACCATTGTATAAAACAAGCTCTTTTACCTTTTTGTGTCTCCCTATTTTCTTGCAGATTCTAAGCTCTTGGGACAAGACCTTTGCTTCCTGTTGTTTGAATTTTTTTTTTACTTACATGGTGATTTCTGATTTTGTTTGTACTTGCACCTTCTGGTTGTGAAATGCTGTGGTATATGCTGGTGCTATATAAATAAGGCTTCTTATAATGGTAGCCCACTTAACCTCTAATTTCTTGACTTCACTCCCGGACAGAGTGCTCTGCTGTCTGAACATCAGTCAGTCATGACTCGCTGCGAAGAAGAGCGGAAGAAACTCGCTGCCGAGTGGTCGGAATTTCACACCCAGCAGAAACTGAGCAAGGAGCGAGTGGAAAAAGATGTCAGCAGAGCAATAATGGCAGAATCCCAGAGAGAAAGCGCCATTATCAGTCTAGCTAAGGTATGTATATAGGTCTGTAGATTTTTCTATAACATTGCCTGTGATATCTGCCCTGCCGGATCCAGCAAAAACGCTAGTGTAGCCTAACCCTGTGGACAGGTCAGTATCTAGAAATCAGTCAATCCCTTTAAGTCTAACATATCAATTTATTTTAATATTACTGAAACTAACAAAATGAAAAAGAAAACTTAAGACTAAAACGTTTGACTTATGGAATACGCTGCCTCACTTCTGTGACCACAGTGCCCCCTGCTGTTTGTTTTTTTTTATCTGCTGTGTTTTTCTCCTCCTTAGGAACAGGCAGAGCTGAAGGTGCAGTTCAGTGAGCTACGGAATAAAGAGCAGCAGCTGGCATTGGACAGGGAGGCCTTAGAAAAGGAGAGACAGGAGCTGAGGCTTGAGAAGGAACGGGTCAGTGCCTCTGCCCTCCGTGTTCGACAACGAACAGAGGAAGTAGAGAGTATGAGTAAGGTAATGTCCCTCATTAACCACCACTGGCGGAATCTTTCAATCTGTCAGCTCCAAAACACCCCCAAACTAGAGTAAGTGCTGTATAGTGTAAGTGACATGGATTCCGATTATGTCATTTTTATCTTCATACAACGCTGTGCTCCAACAAACCAGCAGTAAAATGCATTGACAGGACTCCTCTTTGAGTCCTCTCCATTATGTATGTGAGCTCAGGAGTCCTCTCGATGCGCTTTACTTTTTAAAAAATCAGATATATTTTATTCAAAAAATTTTTTTCAATTATACAACATAAGGGACACATAGATCACAGATATCAATCCAAGTGATTTCCATACAGTTTTGCCAAATGGACATCAGCGTCCCAAACCCCCCACCCCCTACCGAAGAGACGGCTACCCGGAACCCTGTCAGGAGATCTAGACTACTCCACATTTGTGACCACAAGACTATCTGCCATGTTCACTGTTTACCCCCACTTCAGATCTCAGAGTAATACTAGCTAATCCCACTGTTTAGTCCTCCTTCCATTATCGCTAGGGCAGCAACACTAGGCCGAAGGGAAGATGCGCCACCTCTAGCCGAAATCCATTTGTCCCATAGTTTTGCATACTTGAAGATACACTGCCTTTTCATATAAACCCCTCGTTCTAAACGGAGTACATCGTCCACTCTATTTAACTCGATTCACTTTGCTGACGGTTTGTTGGAGCGCAAATGAGTATGAGAATAACAATTACATTCGGCATCGCTTAACCCCTGGAGGACCTCCACCGTATAAAAGTTCAAATCACCACCCTTTCCTTAAAATAAAAATATTTAACCAATAAAAAAATAAACATCATGTGCATCACCGCGTGCGAAAATGCCCATACAATTAAAATATAACAATATTAATGGCGTAACGGGAAAAAAATAAAAACAGCCAATTTAGCCCTTTTTTGTCACTTCAACTCCCCAATATTGTTTTTATAAAAAGTGATCAAAAAGTCGCACACAGTTCAAATTGATATTACTGAAAAGTACAGATCGCCCCTCTAAAAATGAGCACTCACACAGCCCTGAACACATAACTACAAAAAAGTTATAGGGGTCAGAATACGGTGATCATTTTCTTTCAGTATTAAAAAGCAAAATAAATTATACAAGTGTGGTATCATTGTAATCCTGCTGACCTGGAGAATGAAGATAACAGGTCAATTTTACCGCATAGTGTACGTTGTAAAAAAATAAATAAAAACCTTAGTCTGAAATGCATTTTTGTCCCAATTCTTCCCCATTTGGATTTTTTTTTTCTGCTTCCCACTACATGGTATGCAACCGTAAATGGTGCCAATAGAAAGTACAACTTGTCTCGCAAACAATAAGCCCTCATAAGGCTATGTGAATGGAAAAATAAAAAAGTTAGGACTATGGGAAGTCGGTAGTGAAAAGCAAAAATCTCAGGGTCCTCCAAGGGTTAAACTATACACCACTTACTCTAGTTTGGGGGGAGGGGTTTGTAGCTGACCGATTCCCTTTAAAGGGTTTCTGTCACCAGAAATGACCCTATTAAACCAAGTGTCATTTGCAATGAGCAAATGACACTTGATGCCAGTAATGTTACTATTATAGTCCTCAGTAACGCCGTTTTGCTAAAAATTACGATTTTATAATATGCTAATGACCTCCCCTAGGTGCAGTAGGCGTGAACCTGCACCTAGGAGAGGCCGTAATTATGCCTCTTACCACGCCCCCGGTCGCGCTGATTGACAGGCCGGGCAGCCAGCTCTTTCGGCTCCCGGCCCTGTACGATCCGAAATCCCGCGCCTGCGCAGTAATGAAGCCGGGACCCGGCGGGCGCCGGCTCTCAACGCACGCTGATCCCGCGCCTGCGCATTGCGATCAGCGCGCGCGTTGAGAGCCGGCGCCCGCCCGGGTCCCGGCTTCATTACTGCGCAGGCGCGGGATTTTCGGATCGTACAGGCCGGAGCCGAAAGAAGCTGGCTGCCCGGCCCTGTCAATCAGCGCGACCGGGGGCGTGGTAAGAGGCATAATTACGGCCTCTCCTAGGTGCAGGTTCACGCCTACTGCACCTAGGGGAGGTCATTAGCATATTATAAAATCGTAATTTTTAGCAAAACGGCGTTACTGAGGACTATAATAGTAACATTACTGGCATCAAGTGTCATTGCTCATTGCAAATGAACTTGGTTAATAGGGTCATTTCTGGTGACAGAAACCCTTTAATTGTCCTCTGTATGTCAAGTTCTTGTGTTCATGTCACATTTGCACCCCCATTAACACAATAAAGGAAAACATAACAAGACAAAAACATAAAATGTAACTTTTTAGTGAATGCAGAATTGATTTTCACATTTTTCCTAAATTAAAGCAGAAAAGTAAAAGTTTCTCAATGCTCTTAGATCCTCATGTACAGTATTTTTTTTTTTTAACCTTTTCCCTTTAAAACTCAGATGTTTGTGCTGCACACCTCACCTTTTTCCTAGTTCACTAACAGGAAGCTGTTATCATTGTCTGCCATGTTATAGATACAGTGGAGCAGCAGTCCATTCACAGTCTCTAGCTCACATTTCACCGCCTCTTTCTCACACTGCAGAGATTGTTGGCTTGAATTGGTGCCAGTGCTGCAGAGATCACATGACTCTATTAATGAGCAAACTGTGTATCTACTGAAATACAGAACCTTAGGCTACTTTCACACTTGAGTAGTTGTTTTCCAGTATTGAGATCCGGTAGAGGACCTCTGGTTTTGATTGAAAAGAGATCCGTCCAGGATGCATCTGGATGTCTTCCATTCCGGCTGCGGTTTTGTGTCTGGTCAATAAAATGGATCTGGCACTGAAAACAATGTAAGTCAATGGTGACGGATCAGTTTTTTTTAGGAGCCTAAAAAATTGATCTGTCACCCATTGACTTTCAATGTATGTAGTGACGGATCCGTTTTTTTATTCCGTTCTGATTCCACACAACCGCATCCTAACGGAACGGATGCATCCTGATGTGCAAAATCAAAACGGATCCGTTTAATTGCGGTATTGAGATCCTCTGTCAGATCTTAAAACCAGAATTGCAAACGCAAGTGTGAAAGTAGCCTTAAAGTGGTTGTCCCATCTTGTCATTACTTAGAATAGATGGGACTAAGCGCTGAATACTTGGTGGCTGGGAAACAGTGGAGCATTCCAGTGCTGTGCTGTTTCAGTAGCTCCCATTGCAGTGCATGGGAGCTACAGAAATAGCGTAGCACAGCAAGCTATGCAGTTTGAGTGAGGAAAGCAGGCCGCTGGTTCCCTGCCTCCTGGTGGTCGGCACTTACTCCCATCTCGCCTTAGTAACAGCGAGATGGGAAAATCTTTTAACCACCTAACTGTTCTGCCCGAATACAGTTCAGGCAGTGTGAAAAGTAGCTAACTGGAGGGGGGAGGGCTGCTTTAGATGGTCATATCTCCTCAGTGGTAGCAACTAGAACCATGCAACTGGTCTTGCCTGAAAGGCTTTCATACAAGACCAAAATGACAGCTAAAGTCCAAGCAACAGAGGAGATATCACTGTTAGAAATCAAGTTGGGAATAATCGCGAGTGAAACTTTTTACTTTCATTTTCAGCTGCATTCACAGCATCCCGATTTCTATCAGTGATATCTTTCTCTGTCCTGAACATATTGCTGAAAGCATATTGTCTGAAAGCTTTGAATGTCAGCTTTCAAACAAGACCAGTTGCATGTTTCTAGCTGCTTCCCTTCAGGAGGTAGCAGCATCTAAAGCCGCCCTCCCCCCTCCAGGTAGCAAATTTTCCCACTGCTGGAGCTCCACTCTGACAAAACAGTTAGGGGGTTAAAGGCTTTTTAATGCATCACTGGAGGTGCACTGTGACAATGGCTTATGAAGATCTTAGTGGCTTACGATACTAGTTTGTGATCTTTTTATACTTGTGTCATCCCAGCTGGCCTCTCAGCGGTATGAAGAAGGGGAAAAGGCTTTAGCCGAAGCCAAAAAAGTGGAGTCTGGACATCAGGAAAGGCTTAGATCCATTCAAGGGCAACTGGAATATTTGAGACAGCGGGAGGAACAGCTTCACCAGGTAAGGAAATGACATGGAAGGGCTGCGTTCGTACTCAGAGTAGAAGTGATGAAACAACTAGTGTATGATATGCTCATGAACATCACTGGGTTCTGTGACCTCCAGATATGAATGGAAAGTGGCAGCTACTGTAGATAGTGGCAGATTTATGTAGTATTGTCTTTTATATCCATAATCTCTCTGTCCGCTCTGTTTACAGGAACGTATAAATCTGGAGCATCAGAGGAGGCAGCTAGAACAGCTTAGACAGGGGCTGCCCACTGCATCCTTGCTGCTTCCTAACAGAGACCTGGAGCTTCAGCAGATACATCCACTCTCTACATCACTTGCTGTGAACGGTAGGACTGCTTTACCAGTCGAAAATATTATCTGGTTATCCATGAGATATCACTTACTAAGCGTTGGTCTGTGCATCCATCTTTTTTCTTTTGTTGCATAATTATCACACTAAGTGGTTGTCCATCTTTGTTCAACCTTTGTAACATTGGACTGAGGTAGACCACGTGGTTTCTATGGGATCTGAGGACTTCATCTAATTTTATGTATTTATTTTAAAAAGTTGTTTGAGAAATAGATCTATTTTTTGCTTTTCCAGAAAAAGCTCCACTGTTGTCCATGCTGTGTGTCCGATACCGTAGCAGATGAGTGCCAGACACATCACACGGACAGCTCTGGTACTGTGCCTGAGCAAAAGGCAAAGCGTTTCTCTGGTCTTGGTCAAAACTGTAGTAAATACATAGGGGGGCACATTTATTAAGACCGGTGTTTTAGATGGTTTTTTTAGTCTTAATAAAGGCCCATAGCGGTCAGAGGATCCGCCGAAGGCGGGGAAGTTGCAAGCCTACTCTTGCGCTGCTATCTGCGCCTGAAATACGCCTAAATTAGACATATTTCTGAATAGTAAATGACCCCCATAGTACTGAACAGGTACCTTTTTACTTTTTCAGGTTTACGCCTTGCTGTGCCCGGTAATACAGTCGCCAGCTCAGGCATTCCGCAAGAAAGAGCTCATCAGAAGTCAGACCTCCATGCCATGCTGGCCGTGTATAAAATCCAAGCACAAAAGGTATGAAATGGCAGGAGCGGTGGCACTAGTGAGTTGTAGTACTGCAGCAGGAGCCTGAAGGGGTTTCTCTAAAACAACCGCACAATACAGGACGCTCCTATGGCACCGCTGCTCCACAGACTTGGTGCTGCGTCTTTCACTTGACACTTAACACATTGAATACACAGTTGCAGCAAACTTTAAATTGACGACGCAACAAAAGCCCCTTAAAGTCAAGTTTATGTTTGCTGCAAATGTCTAAGGCTACTTTCACACTAGCGTTTTTGCTGGATCCGGCAGGGTTCAGCCAAACGCTTCCGTTACTGATAATACAACCGTCTGCATCCGTTATGAACGGATCTGGTTGTATTGTCTTTGACATAGCCAAGACGGATCCGTCATGAACTCCATTGAAAGGGGACGGATCCATTTTCTGTTGTGTCCGTCCCCATAGACTTGCATCGGAGGTCATGACGGATCCGTCTTGCTCCGCATCGCAGGACGGAAAGCAAAATACAACATGTTGCGGTTTGCTCTCCGGTCTGGGGGATGCAACAAAACGGAACAGAAGGCATTTTGGAGCACTCAGTTCTGTTCAGTTGAGTTTTGTCCCCAGTGACAATGAATGGGGACAAAACTGAAATGTTTGTTCCCGGTATTGAGCCCCTATGACGGAACTCAATACCGGAAAACTTAAACGCTAGTGTGAAAGTATCCTTACACATCATGCTTGTCAAGATTGCGGCTTGTCAAGTTTGTGGCTCTAAGGGCCAGTTCGCACGACTGATTTCGCAATTAACGCTTACAAAATCTGAACTGAGATGCTGTGTTGAGATATGGGGGGCTTGGGGTTTTAGAGATTTAGAGGTTTTAGAGAAGTGGCCAATCCTTTTAGTGTCCTAAAGTAAAGGGGTTCGCCCTGGGGACCACATTTTAACAGACCCCCTCATATCTGCTTAATCACTGTCACTTTTCCTGGGTCCTGTAGAAGTGAGTTTTATCGTCTGACAACAATGTAATAAGCGTCTCCTGTTCATCAGATGTAAAGCAGCTCATTTTTATGTCACTTACATAAGTGACACATCCTTGGGCCCTTACTCTATTTTAATGACCTTTTTATTTCTGGAACAGGACTGGGACTACATAGAAAGTGAGAAACTGTATTTGGAAGCTTTGAAGAAATCTTCTCCCTCCTCCTTGAGTGTATGAACGCAGTGAAATGTTTACTTGAAAGCCCACAGGACCGGACACACTTCCTTGATGTTTTATATGACTTTTTATATTATTATTATTACATATTAATTCTCTTACATTATTAGTAAACTTTGTTTTGCCTCTTATTTCAATGCATGGCCTACTAAGAGACCGACAATTCACATTTGGACCATTTTTTTGGGTTCGCACAGACCCATACGATTCAGTGAGGCCAGGCACACATCCTTTTTTTTTTTTTTTTTTTTTTTTATGGATCTGTGTGCCAATCCGAAAAACTCACTGCAGCTTCTATTCTTCAGTTCTTCTATTCTTTTGTAGATAAAAAAGATAAAAATACCCTTTTCTATTGATGGAAGTTAGAAAAAAAAAAAAACAGAATACACATGGAAGCTATCCGCATTTGCCAATCTATTTTTTGAAAACCAAAAATCGGACACAACTGTGTTCATGAGGCCTTATTGAGATCCACGACAGGCTTTGCAACAAATCTGCAGCAAAATTTGCACGAATGCAATGTGGCTTTTGCTGTGAGTTTACATTTGAATGGGTGAAATGTGGGGTTTGATATAAATTGACATGCTGTGGATTAAAAACCCACACTGCAGGTAAGTGTCTGTGCAGATTCTGCACAGCTATTTCCACAGCTTGTGGATGAGATTTGGTAAAATCATCCACTTGTTTGCAGCGAGTTCAGAGAGCTGCAGAACTTCTACCCATAAAACCCATGTGCCCCATGTGAACTTTTCTTATTTTCTTTTAATGAATTGGTCATGAAAACAACAGGGCCCCTTTAGCTATTTCAAGTCAGCCTGCACCTTTATTTGAAAATTATGAGTAACCGATGAGCCAAAGTAAGCTATTTACTATTAGCTTGTACCCGAAGCAGAGTCCAGTTTCAAGTTTTAACCACCTAACTGTTTTGCCCGAGTCCAGCTCGGGCAGTGTGAAAAGTAGCTAACTGGAGGGGGGAGGGCCGCTTTAGATGTTGCTATCTCCTGAATGGTAGCTGCTAGAAACATGTAACTGGTCTTGTTTGAAAGCTGACCGTCCAGACTTTCATAGAAGACCAAATCTAAAGTCCAAGCAACAGAGTAGAAATCACTGTTAGAAATCAAGTGGGGAATAATCGTGAGTAAAACCTTTTTTTACTTTCACTATCTGCTGCCTTTACAGCATCCCGTTTTCTCTCAGTGATATCTTCGTCTGTCCTAAACATATTGCTGTCATTTTGCTATTCTCTGAAAGCTTGGAATGTCTGCTTTCGAGCAAGATCAGTTGCATGTTTCTAGCTGCTACCATTCAGGAGGTAGCAGCATATAAATCAGCCCCCCTCCAGTTAGCTACTGTTCCCACTGCTGAAGCTGGACTGCAGTTAGGGTGTTAAAGTGGTTTTCCACTTGAAAAATTAACTTTGCGACTTCGTGAATAACTTACTTCAGCTCATCGGAGCCCATACGTACATTCTAAGGCCTCATGCACACCGTGCCCGCGCTGCGGTCCACAAACTGCGGTCCGCAATGCACGGGCACTGACCATGAGGCCACCGCATGCGGATCGTGGACCCATTCACTTGAATGGGGTCCGCGATCTGCATCCGAGGGTCCGCACCGCAAAAAAGTAGTGCTTGCGCTACTTTTTTGCGGTGCGGAGGCACGGCCAGAAACACCACGGAAGCACACCGTAGTGCTTCCGTGGTGTTCCGATCCGTGCCTCCGCTCCGCATCTCCTGGATCGCGGACCCATTGAAGTTAATGGGTCCGTGATGCGGGCTGCACACGGCCGGTGCCCGTTTATTGCGGACCCGCCGTATGCGGCCCGCAGCACGGGCACGGCCAGCACACGTTCGTGTGCATGAGCCCTAATACTGTATGGAGACAAAGTTTTAAACGAATCGAATTCGAATTAAGCATCTGAAGCTCGCATCGCTCAACTCTACTTTATAACGTATTTTCCAGTTCATCCCTCATGACAGCACCCATATATTCCAGTCGTGCTGTCATGAGGGAATCTTAGGAAACTGAATTACTGGTAAGTCTAATTCCGTATTTTCATTGCAATACATTTACAGTATATCACAGTGCAGTACGCATTCATTCACATTAGTGCAGTATATGTACAGGGTGTACTCCATTATCTCCACTGCAGTATGCAGTGCAATCAACATTTATATTACATTACACACGCAGCATGGTGTACCATAATCCAGCCATGGTCCTCCTCATAAAGCAATGAGAGAGGATGTGGAGTGGAAACAGAGGAGAAAAGAATGGCACCCCACAGAAGCTGGACTGTCTTAACACCTTTATTTCCAAAATCACAATCACTTACCCATTTACCAAATTTAAAATTCAGATTTATTTAACTCGGTCAAAGGGGTTTTCTTAGATATTTTTACTAATTGATATATCCTCTGGATAGGTCATCAATATCTGATCGGTGAGGGTCCGACGCCCAGCACCCCCGCCAATCAGCTGTTTGTGAAGACATCTGCTCTTGCAGGTGGCTCCTTGTTACTTTGATGTCACGTTCGTCGGTCACATGCCCTAGGCGCATGCTCAGCCCCATTGAAGTGAACGGGGCTGAGCTACGATATCGAGCACAGCCACTATGAAATGGACGGCGCTGTGCTTGGTGAGCACTGGTGCCTTCTCAAACAGTTGATCAGCAGGGGTCCTGGGTGTCGGACGCCCACCGACCGGACACTAATGACCTATCCAGAGGATACACATCAGTAAAAATATCTAGTGTTCATTTAAACAGAATTTGAGCAAAAAATAAATTAACAATTTCTACAAAAATGTGGACATGATAGTGGTCATTATTTCGTTATAGGCGTCCAGTCCTATAGTCCTTTATTTTCCCTTGTAAAGTTTGATGATGTCTTGCTCATGCAGGCGAGCCCATAAGTCTTTCTCCAAAGTAAAGTCGTGGTTGATATAAAAAACAACAGTAGTGTTCGTCTTGTCATAATAATGATCGGCATAATCTCGGAAATCTTCTGTCATAAAACCATAGACACTGACCTAGGGGGAGGAAATGGATGTCAACAAGGTAAATTTGCGTACTGAATGCAGTGATGAGGTAAAAGTAGGTGATTGGTGGGATTTTGACAGCATCATGTCTCCCAGTGGGTATAATGAGTATTGGACTTCAGCCAAGGGCGGTGAACTTAGCGGCCCTGTATGCGGATCACATTACAACTTGTCCTTTAGGACGAGGAGACCACACAAGATTTGTGCACATCAGCAGCAACACTTTTTCCAGGGTCAGGACGAGGGGTTGGTAGCGCTCGCCTATGGTGTGAATGGGGCCATAATTTCTTTTGCAGTTTATTGGACCATGATTTCCAATTGTACATACTGTGGGAGATTTACTAAGTTAAATTCACCAGAATTTTTGACTTTATGCCAAAAAAGTACATGCATTGCACCACATTTATTATGTGTTTTAGACACTTTTAGCACTTCTTTAGACAAGCCGGGAGCTTGGGTGAAAAGCAGTGTGGCTTAAATAGAACGACTTGGTTAGGCTACTTTCACACTTGCGGTAGCCTGTTCCGGCAGGGGAACAGTTTGCTGGATCCATGCTACCGGAAGTCCACCGTGAGTCGGAAGTCCACTCTGGTCCCATTCACTCTAATGGGTGAGGGCCGGAGGTCTGGCCTCAGAACAGCAAACATGCCGAGAGGTGGCCGGAGAAAAACTGCAGCGTGCTAAAATTTTCGCACACCATAAGCCAGCCAACCGGTGGTATAAAATTGGACAAAAGTGTCTAACATGTCTAGGAAAATGCACTAAATTTATCATACAGCGTGAGCCACTGTGATAACATCTTTAGGCTGCCAGACAACCTTTGTGCTGTTTAAATAGTGCCAGTTTGCACTGAGTATTTTTGCGCATTTCCGCCTCAAAATCAGCTCCAAGTAATGCCTCGAAACCACTCATTCATTTCAATGGAAAGCAGCGCTTGTTTTTTTTTTTCCAAGTGGAAAAAAGAAGCAGTCTGCTCTATCTTGAGTCTCCCATTGAAAAGAAGGTGAAGTGTTAAAAAAACACTATGTATGTGTCCCCGCATTTTTTGTGCTTTTTCTATGCACGGATCAGCAACAAAAACCACAAGCTAAAAATGCAGTTTTGTACTGAACACCCACTGGTTTTTATGTGTGTTTGTCAGATGTTTTTATCACATACAGAAATATAATTGCAATCATATTATGAGTAACAAAAGCTTATATTGACAGTTAGAATGAGTTAATGCAGCAAGTCAGTATTTGCAGTGTTGACCCTTCTTCTTCAGGACCTCTGCAATTCTCCCTGGCATGCTCTCAATCACCTTCTGGACCAAATCCTGACTGATAGCAGTCCATTCTTGCACAATCAATGCTTGCATTTTGTCAGAATTTGTAGGTTTTTGTTTGTCCACCCGTCTCTTGATGATTGACCACAAGTTCTCAATGGGATTAAGATCTGGGGAGTTTCCAGGCCATGGACCCAAAATCTCTATGTTTTGTTCCCTGAGCCATTTAGTTATCACCTTTGCTTTATGGCAAGGTGCTCCATCATGCTGGAAAAGGCATTGTTGATCGCCAAACTGCTCTTGGACGGTTGGGAGAAGTTGCTCTCGGAGGACATTCTGGTACCATTCTTTATTCATGGCTGTGTTTTTAGGCAAGACTGTGAGAGAGCCGATTCCCTTGGCTGAGAAGCAACTCCACACATGAATGGTTTCAGGATGCTTTACAGTTGGCATGAGACAAGACTGGTGGTAGCGCTCAACTCGTCTTCTCCGAATAAGCTGTTTTCCAGATGTCCCAAACAATCGAAAAGGGGATTCATCAGAGAAAATGACTTTACCCCAGTCCTCAGCAGTCCACTCCCTGTACCTTTTGCAGAATATCAGTCTGTCCCTGATGTTTTTTCTGGAGAGAAGTGGCTTCTTTGCTGCCCTCCTTGAGACCAGGCCTTGCTCCAAGAGTCTCCGCCTCACAGTGCGTGCAGATGCACTCACACCTGCCTGCTGCCATTCTTGAGCAAGCTCTGCACTGCTGGTAGCCCGATCCCGCAGCTGAAACACTTTTAAGAGACGGTCCTGGCGCTTGCTGGTCTTTCTTGGGCGCCCTGGAGCCTTTTTGGCAACAATGGAACCTCTCTCCTTGAAGTTCTTGATGATGCGATAGATTGTTGACTGAGGTGCAATCTTTCTAGTTGTGATACTCTTCCCTGTTAGGCCATTTTTGTGCAGTGCAATGATGACTGCACGTGTTTCTTTAGAGATAACCATGGTTAACAGAAGAGAAACAATGATGCCAAGCACCAGCCTCCTTTTAAAGTGTTCAGTGGTGTCATTCTTACTTAATCATGACAGATTGATCTCCAGCCCTGTCCTCATCAACACCCACACCTATGTTAATGGAGCAATCACTGAAACGATGTTAGCTGGTCCTTTTAAGGCAGTGTTGAAATGTGTTTTGGGGGATAAAGTTCATTTTCTAGGCAAATATTGACTTTGCAAGTAATTGCTGTTAAGCTGATCACTCTTTATAACATTCTGGAGTATGTGCAAATTGCCATTATAAAAACTGAAGCAGTAGACTTTGTAAAAATTAATATTTGTATCATTCTCAAAACATTTGGCCATGACTGTACACTCCTGAGCTTAATACACTGCATTTTCATGCAGCCTCCACTAGGGGGAGCTCAGTGCAAAGACATTATTACAGCTTCCACTGCACTGTGTAAACCCATATGCATTGAGCGCCCCCTAGGGATAGCTGCAGCCAGAACGCTTTGTAATATGTATTTATGCCAGGTGACTGTTGGAAAATAAATACACTGAAAAACATGGTGTCTAAAATATCATACAGCATGCACCATATTTTTTTCCAGACATAAAAGTTAGATAAAGTGTGTGAGGCCAACGGTGACTTTTTTTATTGCAATTTTTAAAATAAAATTCTGGTGAATAAAGAAATGGTAAATTTGTCAGAAATCCAGGGCATTGTGTTTTGCGTTCCACATTGCCTAGGAGAGTTTGACTTCTGCATACTGGGAAATTGGTAGCACAAGGGGCCTCATAATAGATTATAGATAATAGAAGGGGCCCCCATTAGATCTATGTAAGCTTCTGCAAATGATCCTTTAAAGAGGACCTTTCACCGCTCCTGACATGCCTGTTTTAATAGCTTCATGTATTCTCCATGTAATAACAATTCTGGAGCATCTATTCTTATGTCTCTATGTTGTGCCATTCCTACTAGACGTTATGAATGAATTTCTAGCAGTCTGCAGTAAGGGTACAGAGGGGAGGTAACCAGTTGGGGGTGTGTACCTGCACAGACGCACTCTGTCCAGTCAGTACTGCTATAGTCAGACTGTGCAGCCCCCCCGACTTGTTACCACCCCCTATGTTCCCTTACTGAAGGCTAATAGTAATTCATTCATAACTTCTAGTAGATATAATAAAGGAATGGCACAACATAGACACATAATAATAGATGCTCCGGAATTGTTAGTACGTGGGGAATGCATGAAGCTATTAAAACAGGCATGTCAGGAGTGGTGAAAGGTCCTCTTTAACACAATAAAAATAAACTAATGTAATAATAAAAGTTATAAATAGTGAGTATTAGGTGTGTCAAGGCTAGACCAGATGGATGCACGCACTGT
The DNA here is from genome assembly GCA_900303285.1 of Rhinella marina. Taxonomy (NCBI): domain Eukaryota; kingdom Metazoa; phylum Chordata; class Amphibia; order Anura; family Bufonidae; genus Rhinella; species Rhinella marina. Next base: position 131,371 of record ONZH01021790.1, read on the forward strand.
CCATGCCGCCTTCAAGACCAACACTGCAATCACTTTGGTTTCTAATTATTGTGGCAGCTATATGAGCACCAACTGGACAAATCTTTGAAATGTTTTAAAGTTCAGATATACAGTACATATATCACAATGCCCCGTACGGGACCACCTCTGTACGAAGTTGTCATGTTCTCACCGCATCACACAGATGTAGTGCCGTCAGCAGAACCAAGGCCCCTGTGCTCGGCCTGTATATTCTCCACCACTGTCCATCAAGTGTGTTAGATCTCAGGAACCTACAAAATGTTTGGGAAACAATGTTAAAAGCCCCCGGACAGGTGAGTGGTGTTTTTTTTTTGTTTGTTTGTTTGTTTTGTTGTTAAGGGGCACAAGTTAGAGTCATAGCCAGAAATTCCTTTAAATAGGGAGGTTAGTCTTACCTGTTCTTCAAGTACCGTGAAAAATCTGGATGTACAACTAACAACTTTTTAAAGTCAAAATTGTCCCCAAAGTCTTCCCGAGGACGGACTCTAAAGAGGAATGAGAGACACAATAACTGTTTGTAACTTTTTGTACATACAGAACTGCTATGCATCCTAGAGGTGACACTAAGACTCTTATGGCATGTTCAACGTTTTTAATTCATGATTTCCCTTGATATATTAATGTGAATTAAGTCTCGGTTATCTATTCTATTTGAACACTGCTGTTCTGTAACATCCTGAATTATATATTCTTTGTACCCACATATTCTTAGGGCTCATGCAATTGCGGCACTATTGAAGTGAATGGGTCCGAATCCGACACACAAAAAAATGCAGATTGGATGCGGACCAAAAATACAGGCTATGGGGTCATGCACATGAACGTGTGCCCCCCGTGCCGTGGATTTGGGAGCGTGTGGCCTGCGCTGATGGATGCAGACCTATTGAACTTGAATGGGTCTGCAATCCGTCCCCGCTGCAAAAATATAGAGCATGTTCTATTTTTTTGTGGTGCAGAAACCCCACGGAAGAACTCTGTAGTGCTTCTTTGGCCTTCCGCTCCGTATCTTCCGGATTGCGGGATTGTGGACCCATTCAAGTGAATATATTATATAGTATAGTATAGTATAGTATAGTATAGTATAATGTTTGGCTGCAGCAGTCACATTTGGTATACAGGCTTGTCATCACTGCAGCCAAAGCACTTTATGACTGCAGTGGGGAGGAAAGGAGTGGCAGCAATAGAACTATGGGGGTGAATCTATCTATCTATCTATCTAATCTATCTAATATCTATCTATTTATCTATCTAGTATATATATATCTCAACCTTTTTGTAACAAGTATAGACTGTTCCTATTTATGGAGACAGTTGACCAAATTGATCACAACCTAGCGATATTTTTCTCTAGTCATTTTATTATAAAAACGTTATTACCTAAATTGCTGATACACATCACGATATTTCATATACTTTGGGTGTAAGCACAAAAGCCTAGTTTAAGACCGTCTTAAAGGGCATCTGTCAAGAGATTTGTGCCTATGAAACTGGCTGACCTGTTGGCATCTGAAGACATCTGTGATGTGCCCACATTGCTGAGAAAAGTGAAGTTTTATTATATGCAAATGAGACTCTAGGAGCAACGGGGGCGTTGCCATTACACTTAGAAGCTCTGCTCTCTCTGCAACTGCCACACCCTCTGCAATTTGATTGACAGGACCAGGCAGTGTAAACATCATCAAGCCTGATCCTGTCAATCAAGGTGCAGAGGGCGTGACATTTTTCTCAGCAATACAGGCACATATGAACATGGGACCAACACAGATGTCTTCAGCTGCCAAGTGCACATGTAACAGGTCAGCCAGTGTCATAGGTACAAATCTGCTGACAGATGCTCTGTGTTTATTGGGCTATGTTTTTTGATGAGATATTGGCAGGGGTCTGAGACCTCTCACTCCTGTCCGTCAGCTGCTGAGGATTAGCTCTGGAATCAGAAATGGACTTGGAAGCAACACAGCTCCGTCTGTTATGTAATGGATGAAGCTGGTTTCTGCAGGGCTTCTCCTATTCTCTTCACCAGCTCCGTCCACCATACAATTTTCGGTGCTGGAGCTATTCCGCATTAGCTGGTCGGTGGAGGTGCAGCGAAATGTCAGATTTTGCAGGAAGCCGTAAATAAATCCATGTAGTATACAGTAGGTGATGGATCAGACATCCTATTGTACAGAGTAGGGGATGAATACGGTCACTGGAGGAGTGTTATATGGATGGCTAGTTCCACAGAAAGAATTTGATGGGTAACAAGCGACGTACCTGTATTCCCGCAGATAACCCTCGCCGAGCTCTTTGTTCTGCTGTACTGCTTTCAGCCACTCAAAGTCTCTCTGTCCTTCCGTGAAAAGGATGTACTTTGTCTCCTGAGAAACCCACAAAGGAACATGTTATTATCCAATGTGCATAAAGGGGTTGTCTCACTTCGGTAAGTGGCATTTATCATGAAGATACTTACTAATGTATTGTTATTATCCATATTGCTTCCTTTGCTGGCTGGATTCATTTTTCCATCACATTATACACTGCTCTTTTCCATGGTTACAGACAGGGTTGCCAACCTTCCTTTAAAATTTTTACGTAGATACGCCCCGCCCCTTTTTAGAGATCACGCCCCCCATTCCACGCTCTCAAAACGCTTAAAAAGAATGTCCTTGAATCAAAAACACTCCAGAATTAAAGGGGTTGTACAGCAGTTACATCCCTGCTGCTCTAGTATGAGTGCTTTGTTTCTCTCCCAGAGTGCCCTCATTAGTAATAGAGCCCCAATAGTGATAATGCTCTGCGAAAGTACCCCTGTTAGCAGTAAAACAATAAAAACACCCATAGTGCTCCCAAAAGTAATAAGGCCCCTCTATAGTGCCCCCAGTAACTTAAATGCTCCCCTACAGTGCCCCGAGCAGCTTAAATATCTGGCCCCTAATATTTATGACAAATAGGTTGATCAGCTGTTTTAAGAGGAGGCGGTGCGTCTTATGAGCGATGCTTCCTCTACATTACACCACACTTTCTCTTGTAAGTGCGGCGTAATACAGACACCGGCTCCATTCAAGTGAATGGCTGCTTGCAATTACACTACACTGCCGCTCCATTGGAGATAACACGCCGCCTACTTGTCTCACAGTTGATCGGCAGAGGTCCTGGGTGTTGGACCTCCGCCGATCACATACTGATGATCTATCCTGAGGATGGGTTATCAATATTAGGGGCTGGAAAACCCCTTTAAATGCTCCCCTGTAGTGTCCAGTGCAGATTAAACAGCCCCCTTTAGCACCCCCAGCAGTTTAAATGGTCCCCTATGGTTCCCCAGTAGTTTAAATTGTCCTCTATAGTGCCCCTATAAGTGTAAATGGTCCCCTATAGTGCCCCCAGTAGTTTAAATGGCCCCCTATAGTATCCCCTAATAGTTTAAATACCCTCATGATGCCCCAGTAGTTTAAATATCCCCCATAGTGCCCCCCAGTAGTTTAAATTATTCCCTATAGGGCCCCCAGTCCTGTCACTATGGAGATGTGGCAGCCAGGATGGATACTCGGCAGGGCTTACTCACCAGGCTCACATTGCCTGCAGTGCATCGACACCTCCGCCGCCCACTGTTGAAGTTGAACTCATAGCTGCAAAGTCCCGACTCGACTCGGCCAGCCCGCAGTCTCCATGTGAATTCTGACTGTGCGGAGCAGGAAAGCGGCAGGTAAGAAACTGTGAAAGAGTGCCGCATTTTCATTGGTGGCCAGTGGGACTCCTCCTCCCCCTCCCCTCCTAAGCTCAGTGAAAGGTCCCCTTCTTTTTCTCTCCTAGCCCTACATAGCATCGGAACGCATCTCCTGGCACTGCGCACGCATGCGCAGTGCAGAATTCTGGGTATGGGAACATTCTTTACGGACGGCGTTTTTTTCTGCCGGACGCTACGGACGGCAGAAGAAAACACCAGTTTTTGCGGACTGTCCGTAAATTTACGGATGGTTGGCAACCCTGGTTACAGTCCACTCTGCAATCCATAAGTGCTGTCTGTGCTTGCACACTGTGGGATAAAGCATCAGCCTCTCTGGTGGCCGGGACCATGGGAGCACATATAGGTTAGTGCTTTTTCCTATATTGTGCAAGCACGACCACCTCTCCTGGATTGCAGGGTGGTCTGTAACCATGGAAACAAGCAGTGTATAATGTGATAGAAAAATGAATCCAGCCAGCAAAGGAGGAAATAAGGACAATACATTAGTAAGTGCCTTGTATTACCTTTCTCTACATGATAAATGCCACTAGCTGAAGTGAAAGAGGTTATTAAAGAGGTTTTCCAAATCTGGGAACTCCCTTCACATGGCCAAAGCTGTCACTGGTGCTCTGGTTCTGGTGTTGAGCTCCCTTCTTTTCTGCTTCCAGTCCCCACTGGAACAGAAGTGAGACGTGCTAGCTACATACACGTCACAGCCAACATGGCCTCAGCAGGGGCAGTAGTCTTCCAGAGGGGAGTGGAAGTGGAGGAGCAGGGAGCCTGGAACCTGAGTCTGATTTGCCGTAATTTGTGTTAAATTTCTGAAATGTTGCACAATTTCTTATTACCTTGGTGCACCTTTAAAGGGCTATTAACAATGTGGGCATGTCCCTAGGATATTCTCCCATTGTCTGATAGGTGCAGATCCCAACCCTACATCTAGGACGGATCCCTGAAAGTTGTAGAGGGCACATTGCGCATGCGAAGCAGTCCTCCATTCATTTCTATGGGGCCACCAAAAATAGCCGAGTGCTGGCCCCATAGAAATGAAAGGGAGCAGGGTCCTCCGGCCACCACCTTCCCCATTCCGTTCTCGGTGTAGGTACGGGTCCCAGAGGTGGTGGTCCTAGTGATATGCCCCAATTGTCTGGGGTATGTTCACATGACAGATTTTAAAAATGAGCAGAATACATTAACGTCGAAACCTGATTTTTTTTTTGCAATTTTTGTTGCATTTTCCAGCTTCCCAGTAATTATAATTGGAGAATAGAGCATGCTGATTTTTCTACAGCTTTTTTTTTTTAGTATCTGATCGGTGGGGGTCTGACACCCAGGACCCCGCCGATCAGCTGTTTGAGAAGGCACTGGCGCTCCTGAGAGTGCCATAACTTTCTGTCAGCTCACCAAGCACAGTGCCGTACATTGTATAGCGGCTGTGCTTAGTATCGCACTCAGCCTCATTTACTTCTATGTGGCTGAGCTGCCCCTAGGTCATGTGACCGATGAACGTGTTGTCACTGGCCTAGGGAAAGCTGCGAGAAGGCCGCAGAGCTACTTTGAGTGCCACTACCGTCTCGAACAGCTGATCAGAGGGTTTCGCCAATCACTGGCCTCAATGGTATATAGCTCAAGACTGTTGGGGCCCGTCATTGGCTGCAGCAGTATATGGGATGTCATTGAAGCCACAACAATATATCATGGCTGCAGCTCAAAGAAGACGACAGCGTGGCCCTCATGGATTGGTGAGGTTTGGGAAGGTGAAGACATATGAAAAGTTGTTATCAGTAGGGCTTTGAGTGCTGAGGGCCGCACCGATCTCTAGAATGAGGGGGGAAAAGTGCGGTTTGCATCTTAAACACAGAGGAGGACTGGTTCAAAAGAAGTGTGATTATGTTAAGTCTAATCTATTGTCTGCCACTTACAATGCTGTTCTAACACCTCTCCTTTGGCAGGTTAACCACAGCCTCAGTCATGCAAATGCAATCAACAA